>PVIC010038553.1:0-5000 GCA_004025085.1 Thryonomys swinderianus
TGGTTAAGATCAGAATTACATGGTTAAGTAGGAAATTTTTCACTTATTGCACATATCTATAGTGCATATATATGTTTTATTACTTAGAAATTTATTGTTTAGAAAGGTTAACATCTTTTATTCTGTGGCATGATTTACTCCTCAGGCAACGCCTTTACTGGTTTTTTACAAAGGCTAGGGTTAAAAAATATTGAGTTCTTAAGAAGAGATGCTTGACTTAAACACAACCAACCTTTTTTCCTTTAGTGGCCAGCTTTGGAACAACTTAAACTCTCTTATGCTTCCTGCAATCAAACCATTAAATCAGCCAACTTTGGAGAAATAATGAAAACAAAACTGTTCTATAATAGATTTAACATTTTTCATCTTATAAATTGGGTATGATTGAAGCTAAAAAAGAAAAAAGCTTTGTGAAATTTTTGAGTGATAGAAGATAAAGTATGATCTCAGCTATAATTACAGCATTGTTAAATTGAGACTATAATTTCAGGAGTTAACCTTCATATTTAAAATTTGAGGGTTTTCTATAACTGCAAGTATCCATAAACAATGATGACATTTGAAAGAGGGAAGAAATGGAAAGTAAATGACACTGTTAACTTTTTTATTATAGTTAGGTGCACTGGTAAATTTAGGTCTAGGATTCTGTATGATGCAGGCACAATATACCAAGCAGTTTATGATCATACTTGCTCTTTAATTGGCAATACTGGTTACAGCACAATTTCTAATCAGTTGAGGGTTTGATGGACTGACAACAACCTCTCCGCTCCCATTTTTATCTTCACAATTGCTTATTTATTGAAGGAGCATGATATTTGTTCTTTAATTATTCGCTAATCATAATTACTAAGGAAATTGCTAGTTAGCCTGTCTGGCATTAGGCGATCAAAAGGAAGCCCATGGTGAAAAAAAAACCACATTTCATTAGAAAACAAAAGCCATTGGAATGGAACACACTTTGATACATTATGATTTGATTTTTTATTAATTATTATTAATAAGTTGACCAAAAATTTTCACTGTAGATGCATAAATTCAAGTTGTTGCAGCATGCAGATTAGTTTCCTACAGTCTGTGAATACTGGGAAAGTTCCCACAGAGGACAGAGTAAATAGTGGTTACTCTATCCATAATGGTCAGTGCTCTTTTAGTTCTTCATCTTCTGATCTCTTTTTGCATTTACGTGTCGTGTCTACTTTCAGTCTCCGGCATGTCTGGCATTCTTTTCTCCACTTCTCTCAGGGAACATTTTGGTGGGAATATAATTCTGTCTACTAATTTTCTTGGGTTATTTACATTTATATTGACTATCTCTAATTGGAAAATTAGAGAGTTTTTTTGTCCTTGCTTAATTTTGAACTTTACTCTTTTTTAAGAGTAAGGAATGCTATGTCAGTTCCTCTAAAAATAGAGTGTTGCCTACTTTGTCTCTTGGCAAAGTGAGTTCTGGATCTGAAATAAAAGATGTTATGGAAGAAACAAGACTTCTGGCTAGTGAGTTGTAGCAGAAAATAGAGGCTCAGAAAATATTTTCCTTTCAAGGTCCTGGAAAGTTCAACAATCTCCTTAAAATGTACCCTTGATAGTACTTAGAAGTGCTTACAAATTCTAGGGAAGTGCAAAAAGGACACTTAAACAGAAATGTAGTAAAATAATTTGTAATCATTTTCGTACAATTCTGAGAGATCCTTACAGAGAGTAAGAGTCTGGCTGAAGGTGAAAATTGACCTTATTATTTCACATAACTAATAAGAAGTAGCCTAGAAAGCCATGTTGTTGAATCAAATAAAAGCTGGCATTGTGACCAAAATGCCTGTTCTTGACAAAAATCAAGAAATTGTTTGGAGTAGCTGAAAACTATTTCTGACATAGATTTCAGGTGATGAACTTTCATATTCATATGATTCTCTCTTATAATTTTGGGGTAGCATTGTCTCTGTTTAGCCTATGATCATTCAGAGTTTAGAACTGGCTTAGAAGGTGGGAAGATTTATACAAAGGTCACTGTATATAAAGGGCCTAGAAACTTGATGAAAAAAAGCCAATTATATATACTTGCAGAAAGGTCCTAAATAGAATATATTTCAAAGTCATGAGACCATGATAGAAAAAAGACACTCTTGGAGGAGTTCAAGGTAAAGGAGTAGAAAACATAAAAATAGATTAGGAAGTTTAAAAAGTTAATACACTGTAAAATGTCTTCTTATTTGTCCAGTGGGGGTTCACTTTTAAAGGTAATGCTGTACTAAATAATTTGTTTTGAGAGAAACTACATATCTCCAGTTTTCACTTAAGTTAAATTCCTTATTAAGAAGAATAGATGGTGTTAAGACATGACTTAGGTAGTCAACTCTGCCACTTATTAATTGTGTGATCTTTAGTAGATTGCTAAAGCCACACTCACCAATGGAGATAGAATCACCTACCTTCCTAGTTTTCTGTGAGTCTCAGAGGGATAAATAGATGTGCTGTACAAACACTAAATGAAAGTTTTTAATTCTAAAGTAGTCTAATTCTCCCCTTTAGTTGAACCAAACTAAAATGCCATAAACAGTAGCTTGTATCCTACTCTTGTGAAGTTTAATAATTTCTGAGAAAGTTTGTTTTATTTCATCAAGAAGCAGTGTACTATATGCTGTGTGTAGTGTTTTAATGCAGATAATACTTCTATTGTTATATTGTAAAAACTCTACCGATTTGTTTTATGCAGGTAATTTTGAATTAAATGGCTTGAATTAAATTTTAACATTATTTTTATACAGTACTTTTTTTCCCTCTCTGGAAGCAAAAACTGATCAACTGCTCTGATCGCAAGATCTTTTTTTTTGTAATTTACCGTGTCATGGTCAGCCAATTTTCTCTCTGTCTCTGTCTCTGCTCTCTCTCAGCTGGGTTCAACCTCAGGACCTCATGCTTACTAAGCAAATGTTCTACCGCTGAGGTACATTGGACCATGAACCTTTACTTTTCATAAAGAAAACTTTTCAGATCTTGGCTTCTACAGTGATGAAAAGAAAATTAGGCATTTACTGTATGATTTATTGAGTCAAAACAAAAACTGGTAGAGTAAGCAAAAAATTAGACTTATTTTTGAATTAATTGAGTCAATAAAACAACTGTAAATAGATTTTAAAAAGGTATTGATCAGAATATAAATGGTACTTTTGGCTAGTATGCAGAGTATACTTCCTTAAATCCAGTCTTGTTCTGTGTTTAGTGTTTTTCCTGTAGGTATCTATGTTTTCAGATCCTAGGATGTGTCTTTCCTATTGTGACAAGTTTCTGCTCTCAGGCCACCCTGATTCACTTCATAAGAATTGCAGTATAAAATTTGTTTGCAGCCATCTTTCAATTTAATTTCAGGTTAAAACTGTGGCTCTCCTTATCAGGGAAGCAGGTTTAGACAAACTGTTTCTTGCATCTGTCTTTATTATCTAGATATATTTTACATGTAAGGAAAACAATTAATGTTCTAAAACTCTATTCATGGTCTATGGAAAGATCTTTTTTGTAGCTATGCAGAAAGGTTTTCTAGTTTTCATGTTAATTTATTACGTTAATTTGTTCATAGTAAGGACCAGAAATGTTGAAGTATTAATATTTTCACACCATTACCATAATAATAAGCATTATGTGAATTGTTTATGTATTTATTACCTCACAATAAAACAGGTATAAGTGTAATTATTATATCACATTTGGTTTTCTACATAAGATGGAAAGAGTTTGGTTTAAGGGAAATGAATTGTTTCTGATTTTTCCCAAATAACTAAAAATAATATGCATTTAGTTTTAAACATTTTTTTTAGATTTCATTTTCCCTTATGTGACTTAAAACAATTCTAATTATTCTAGATGACAACACTTAGTGGCTTTTTCTTGGGTCTTATTGACATGGTTTTGAATGTCACTTTGTTTTCCCAGCAAGTTGACTTCCTCCTTAGATAGTAGGTTTCAAACATGTGCTCATGATATTTTGTACTTATGAGAAGGAAATATCATGATTCTTTAAAAGAAAGAGTAAAAAATAAAAAGACAGAAGGATATCATGTAGTAGACAATAGAATATAAACTGAGCAGAAATAATGGCACTGAAAAGAAAAAGGGAAAAAAGAAAGCATTTTTAAAAATTCTAGTCCTAGGAATTATTTTAGGGTATAATAGAAAATGTAATACAGTAAAAAAGAAAGAAAGAAAGAAAGAAAGAAAGAAAGAAAGAAAGAAAGAAAGAAAGAAAGAGAAAAACAGGAATGAAAGTCCCACAGATAAGTGTAAAAAAATAGCATGAAAATGTATTGTAGGCAAGACAGAAGTAAACCAAAGGCTATGAGGAAACAAGATTTATTTTCAAATTCAAGAAAAGAGTTGAAACCCTTGTAGCTCCTTAAGGATAGTTGAACTGCAAAAATATAGAGAAAAGATTTATAAAAGCAAAACCACATTTAAAATATTTACAGTTTATTATATTTCTATTCGGGTTACTTCTATTTTTGAAAAATGGCTCTAATCAGATGAGCAACTATAACCAAGTAATATTTCTGTAATTTAGCTCCATACAGTTTATGTGTTTAATGCCATTAGAATGGAAAAAGAAACTATTAAAGACATTATCTAGAGGTAAAGACCCAATCATGAGAATGTATGTGAAAGGAAACTTTCTTATTATAACACCAGCTGTCCTAAAGGCTTCATAGAACATAATTGTGATTAAGCAGCACTGCTGCTGCTGGTGTAGGAGTTATAGCCAATAATAATCTATTGACATTTATATGGTTGTGATGCTCTGACCTGAACTCATTTAACTGGTGCCCTAGTAATCACTGAGTGTTTCACGTTCATTGTAATGCCAAGATAAAAATAACAAAGTTGATTAAATACAGTTAGATGTTAATATAAAATAATAAAGTTAAGTATTTCACATAATGTTGTTTCTGACAATTTGTTTTTCCTCATTGAGTGAGTGAATGCAATTTATGGAAAAATGGCCCTTCATATTA
>PVIC010038553.1:10000-17558 GCA_004025085.1 Thryonomys swinderianus
TAGGTTTAAAAAAATTATTTTCATTGTCTTTGTATCAAGGAATTCTGAACTTTGATATTAGCTTTTTGTCATTACTACATATAACTGGTTGGTATAATGATAAAATACTATGTCTTTCTACAAGTCTTAAATTGTATATTGGGAAGGAAAATGATGTTTGTTACTTTTATTGTTGCTGATATTTTTCCTGGTACAAGTAAACATTTTTGACTGCTGTTCTTGCAGTTGAAAGTTTGAGTCTAGTGTACATTGTTTTGGACTCGGGAGCAAGAAATGCAAGTTTTAGCATAAAAAATCAAAACTAGTTTTCTTAAACCCTTTAGTAGTTAAAATATGGGAAAATGTTTTAGGTGATATTCACTATGAAGGTTCCAAGCCCCTCAAATTTAGTGGTGGAATAATTCATACATGTACTTATCCTCTCAGTAAATGTCTACCACTTTGAATTTTCTTTCCTCTGATGAAAGAGTCAACATTTCTGACATGTAATACTAATGCAATGAAAGTAGCTTTCAAAAAAACCACTTAAAAGTCAAATCAGCCTTCTCATACTTGAGGCTTAAATTGGCCTCTGTCCTACTGGCACCAACTATGCTGGTTTGGAAAACTCCACTTCCAAACCGGCTGTGGTGGTGCTTGCCTGTAATCCCAGCAGGAGGCGCAAATTCAAACCCAGCCAAGGCAACTGAGCGTTTTAGGAGACTGTTTCCAATTGTTTTTTTCTTTTTGAAAGGCTGGGGATGTAGTTCCGTGCAAAGGTGGCATATTCAATCCCCAGTGCTCTCTCTGGGTAGGTGAGTGGTTCATAAGGACAGCTCACTTTAATAGCCCAGAGTGGCAGAGAGAGTTTAACTAAGGTGAACAGAATTTTCATGCAATCATTATTCTGAGGAAATTCACATATTTTGCTTGCTAATTTAAGATATGATACAGGGAATGCCTTGAGAAATGAATTTTTAAAATCTGCAGTTCATTATGACTAAGAAGTATTAAGAAATGGTTGATGCATAGTATTGCCCTCACTGATATTTGCTAATTTATTGAATAAATGAAGGGGTGAATTTTGCTTTCACTGAGGTTGATTTGTTTATATCCTGTCTTTTCTTAACTTTTTTCCAAATGCTTGTCAGTACTTCTTACTCTCCTTCCTGAACAGTGTAGAAGAAAGCTACCTCAAGAAGGAATCATCATATCAAATTACAAAGTAGAGAGGAAGAACAATATCCAAAAAAGAGCTCTCAAATCATTCCTAGTTTAGTAGCACTCGAATAACTCTCTAACCTGCAAATGCCTAAGTCTTTGGGTGGGTTCCATTCTTTTGTAAAATGATTAAAAGCCTAGTTTCCTAAGTTTTAGAGTTCAGTTAAGTGAGTTTCTGTGAGCTAATGTCTTCCCATACTGCATATCACAGACTGGTAGTGTGTTCTCTTCTCTTATTGTCTTGGGTTCCCACTTGTCATATGGACCAAGAATTGCCATTTGTCAGACATAAAATCATGGTGCTCATGTATTAACTGCCTCTAACACTGATAGAACTGCTTTTGGTTATCAAATTGTATTATTTAACTTTGCAAACATATTGATTGGTACAGGTACAAAGTCAAAAAAAGAAGAAACTTTTTTTTTTTTTTGAGATAGGGTTTGTTGTTTTGTAGTTCAGGCTGGCCCTGAGCTCACTATACAGCCTAGGCTAGCCTCAAACTCACAGCAGTGCTCCTGCCTCTGCCTTCTGAGTGCTGGGATTACAGGTGTGAGCCACCATGCCTGGCACTGCGATATGTGGTGACAGGGATCAAACTCAGGAACTTGCACTTGCCAGGCAGATGCCAGAATCACTGAACTAAATCCCCCACACTGGAGAATTTTTTTAATAGAACATAAAATTAAAGTTAGTAAAGTTTTTCAAATTACTAAAATTTTAGGTATTCTATTACATAGGCAAAGCAGGTGAATGATAAAGGCAATCAGGCTATGTAAGGTTTTGATACAATCATTTAATTTTCAATGGTTTTTAAGGTACCAATAGTACATTAATAACATTCTTACAATTAAACTTTTAACTTCTAATTATCTCTAAAACGTCACTGTCCATTAGTATGATAAAATCATTTACCAGTTCTCTGATTATGATTTCATGACATTTATTAATTAGTTTTAAAAATCCAGTAAATCAGCAAGGAAACATGATTCATTTAATGAATTTAGCTTTGTAGTAAATCTATAAGTGCTAAGGTTCATGTCCTGCATTAAGTGTAAGCTGTGTGTGTGTGTTTGTGTGTGTGTGTGACTATATCTTGATCAGTGACTGAGTTAAGAGATTAAGTTAGATGGTGATTACACCTTTGTTGATAAAGGTAATACATTCAGATTGTAAATATTTAGTTTTCATGCTGGTCATTTTTGTTTTCTGGTTTAAATTTCAAATTGATCCTTTTGTTTAACATGACCTTATCCACATTTACTTTTGAAATCTCCGAATCAGTAAAAGCAAGAAGAGAAAAGACCTATCATTGGTAGTAACTGATGATAAATGAAATTTTTTCATGCACAGATATGTGGTAAATATGAGATTTTTTTTTTTGAGACAGGGTCTCGCTTTGAATTTCAGGCTGCCCCTGAGTTCACTATGTAGCCCAGGCAAGCCTCGAACTCAGCAATCCTCCTGTCTCTGCCTCCCAAGTGCTGGGATTACAGGCGTGAGTCACCACACCTGGCACTGTGGTATGTGGTATTGATTGCTGGTGGGTGTGAGTCACCACGCCCAGCGTTCTATGTGGTTACCGGGATTGAACTCAGGCCCTTGCACTTGCAAGGCAGGTACTGGAACCACTGAGCTAAATCTCTGGCCCCAAATATGAGATTTTGACAAGAAGTACATGAACAGTATCCCTACTGCAAAGCCAAAGTTACAGTGAATAAAGTTCCATTCTGCTGGAATGACACAAAGAAAATCTACGACTCTTTGAAGCTGAGTTGGTTATTTCCCTTCTACCAATGAGAGTGACATTGAGAAAGACAGTCCCAAAGGGAAGGTGCTAAGCTGTGTTCCGTGTTGAATGGCTCCCTCTCCGGTCAGGCTCCCATGCCCATTTTGCTACCTTGCTTTCTGATGAGTGACGATTATTACTTATTCTTCTGAAATAACCAGAATTGACTACACATACAGAAGGCTTCTACACTAAGAAATGACTTACTTCTTCGTTCTGTGCCATAGTTTATGGTTTTTAAAAGGAACTGAGGAGCTGCTTTTGCTTCTGATTTATGGTACAGTTTATAAACTGTAAGTTTCAGGAGTGAAGTGGGTTTTAGAGGTTTACACTGTCCAAACTCACAAATCTGGAATTCCATATTTAATATCATAATAGAGGGTCGTTTCCTTATTCCACTGCAGAAGGTGACTTTAAGGACAATGTGACTTTGTTTTACTATGGCTATAATATTATCTCTGATAATGTATTGTTAGGAAAGGAGAATTATCTACTGGGGTTCAATTTATCTTGATGTGATCCTTTATAAATCAGTGTTCAATTCTAGCATCTGCTAGACATAATTTTGTAGTTCAAGAATATGTATGTGTCTGTTTAGGAAAAAATGTGATTTCAGTGAGAAAATTTATTTTAGTTTCTAAAGTTAACAATGGAGTCTCTCAAATCAAGCAGAATAAAGCCCTTAGTAAAATGTGAAGATGGAAAAGGAATACTATTTTATTTACAGGTGATAAAGAAATGAATTAAAAATGAGTAGTGATCTACTGGATAGGTGAGAAGCAAACCAGCGTCATCTTATGTAGATTTACCCTGGCCGTTATCTGTGACTTCAGGAAAGTAGTCTCTGACTACTTTTCCTTTCTCTTTAGGAAGTGTGGAGTCTCATCATGAAGGTTGCCATGAAAGACTCCATGGCAAATAGAACGCGAGGGAAGGAGGGCAGTGCTACATAATTGGGCAAAAGTGCTACATGTACTTTGAATCAGGATGAGTCCACTGTATGATGAGGAAGACGTTTTTGAATGTCACTCATGGCAATGCATCCTTAATATTAGATTATCTGTTATACAAGCTCTATGTTATTGTAGTCAGCAAAAAATAGCTTTTTCAGCTGGGCGTGGTGGCTCATGCCTGTAATCCCAGCACTCAGGAGGCAGAGGCAGGAGGATTGCTGAGTTCAAGGCTTGCCTGGGCTACATAGTGAGCTCAGGGACCAGCCTGAACTACAAAGTGAGACCCTGTCTCAAAAAAAAAAATAATAGCTTTTTAAAATTTTTATTCTGACAATATTTTGTAAGCCAAACTACTACTAATCTGAATAAAATATGAACTCCAGAGAAAACATTTTCAAAGCCACCAAATAAACTGTATCCTGAATATGTTCATTAACCATTATTTCTAGCAAAATGTCCCCAAATGAAACATTAAATAATTTTGTGTTTTCCCCTTTTTCTTTGTTAATTTTATGTTCTCTCTCCTGTTTTCCTCCCTCACTGAAACATTAATGTGGTTCCAAGCTTCAGTTCTCCTCTCCCCAATTCCTTCCATTACTTCCCTTTACTGTCCATACCTCCCAGGTTAACTAATCATAAAAGGTGCTGGTTCACATTTTCTCTGTGAGTGTGCATGTCTGTCTCTGTCTGCCTGTCTCTCACACACACATACACATATACATAGATGCATGTATGTTTCCTGCCTTTCCTTTTCTTTTCATAAGGGTAAAAGGTACATATTTCAGATACTTTTGTATTTTTTCACTCATGACTTAGAAATTCTATTTTATCAGTGTATGAAGGTGTTCTTTATTCTTTTTTCTTTCCTTATTTTTTGGTGTGACATAGTGCTCCACTAAAGGATCTACTACTGTGTATTCAACAGTGTTCCTATGTGTGGATATTTAGATTGTTTCCCATATTTTGCAGTTTCAAACAGTGCTGCAATGAATAATCTATGTACATATATTTTATGTTGTTGAAAGCATTGAATGATTTTTTTTTTGAGACAGGGTCTCGCTTTGTAGTTCAGGCTAGCTCTGAGCTCACTATGTAGCCCAGGCAAGCCTCGAACTCAGCAATCCTCCTGTCTCTGCCTCCCGAGTGCTGGGATTACAGGCGTGAGCCACCATGCCTGGCAAGCATTGAATGATTTTTTGAGTAAAAGATTTTGGAGTTTAAAGTATTGTGGTAGATTTAAGTGTAACATGGTATTAAGTATTTCCTTTAAATGAAGTGACAAGTGTCACAGGCAGTCCTATTTTTTTTTTTTTTTTTTGGTGATAGGATCTTGCTTTGTAGTTCAGGCTGGCCTTGAGCTCACTATGTAGCCCAGGCAAGCCTCGAACTCAGCAATCCTCCTGCCTCTGCCTCCCGAGTGCTGGCATTGTGGTATATGGTACTGATTGCTGGTGGGCATGAGTTACCATGCCTGCTATTGCTGTATGTGGTTACTGGGGACTGAATCCCTAGGGACCTTGTACTTGCTAGGCAGGTGCCAGAACCACTGAGCTAAATTTTCAGCCCTGCAGTCTGATTTTTAATCCTAGTCTTACTTTGCTAAGTATATTCATTATTGAAGAATTGTCATGGTGCTGTTGTTTTTGATGACTAGCTCTGGTTTCTGTGTTGTTGTCTGGCTCTTAGTTTGCTAGTACTTGTGTGCTGAAAAGAAAAATAAAAAGACAAGGCAGAAGTTATGTAGTGAGAAACTATAAAGGTTGCATTTTAAAATTGCTTATAAAACAACACCCAACTGTTTACCTGGAGTTTGAGTTGCTTCTATTCATTTAGGAGCCCTGCCACATATGAGAAATTTAATTCCTGTTTAGTCAGAGAAGTTACACTTACTTATGGGGCAACTTCCAGGCTATTATTCCAGAATCTTTGGGGGTAAGCCAGAATGGAGTGGATATGTCACTACCACTTCTTTCATGAGACAATTTTTCTAGCAGTCCATCCTTAAATGCATTTGCCAATTGAAAAAGCTATTGAGAAGGAAGAAATTGATATGGCCCTATTAAAACTTCAGGCGAAATGGTTATGCCATGTTAAAGTTTGCATAAATATACTCAAAATAAACAAATTTGTATTAACATTTGAATGTACTATATAATACAACAGAGGGAAACCAATATACAATGTAAGCACTTAAAAGTAAATTATAAATTTGAGACATAATATATTACAAAGTTTTTGAAAAGATTGTTTTCATCTACTCCTGAATGATCGGTGATGTGGAACATTTTTCATATTTTTGTTTTATGCTTTCACTTCTTCATCTGAAAAATGTTTGTTCATTTCAGATGGCCACTTTTGAACTGGGTCTTTGAATTTTTTTGGGGGTGTTGAATTTTAAAATTTTTTATATATTCTAGATAGTAAACCTTTGTCTGAGGAACAGCTAGTAAAATTTTTCCCCCACATTGTAGGTTTTATTTTTGCTGTGTTGTTGGTTTCTCTTGCTGTTCAGATGCTTTTTAATAAGATGAGATCCCAGTTGTTAATTCTTTCTGCTAGTTCCTGTGTTATTGAGATTTTGTTAATGAAGTCTTTCCCTATGCCAATGTCCCAAAGAGTTCTGCCTAATCTATATTCCAGCAGGTTTGGTGTTTCCTTTTTAATATTTAGACCTCTAATCCACTTTGATTTCAGTTTAGCACATGATTAAAGACATAGGGATAGCTTTAGTGTTTGTGAGGTTAAATCACTTGTTAAAGGCTATCTTTCCTCCATTGAGGGTGTTTGGTTCCTTTGTTAAAATGAGGTGGCTTAGTATGTCTGGAGTTGTTTCTGTATCTTTTAGTCCGTTCCACTGATCCTCAGGTCTGTTTCTTTGCTAGTATGCTGTTTTTATCACAGTGGCTTTGTAGTATAGTTTCAAATTGGGGATTCTGATATCCCCTGTGAAAATCTTGTTGCCTAGAATTTCTTTCTTTTTTTTTTTTTTTTTTGAGACAGGGTCTCACTTTGCAGTTCAGGCTGGCCCTGAGCTTATTATGTAGCCCAGGAGAGCCTCGAACTCACACCAATCCTCCTGTCTCTGCCTTTCAAGTGCTGGGATTATAGGTGTGAGCTACCACACCCAGCATTGTGTACATGATACTGATTGCTGGTAAGCATGAGTCACCATGCCTGGTATTGCTCTATGTGGTTACCAGGATTTAACCAGGGATCTTGCACTTGCTAGTCTCTTGTGGTTCCAGATGAATTGTTGGGATTTCAATTAGGATTTCATTAAATCTATATAGAAGTTTTGGGAGTATGGCCATTTTGACAATATTTGTTCTTTCTACCCAGGAAAAAGGGATGTATTTCCATATTCTCTTTAATCTGTTTCAGAGTGCTGCAATTTTCCCAGTAGAGAAAACTGTCCATTATCTCCTTCATTAGATAGATTCTGAGAGATTTCATTTTTTAAAATTTTTATTTTATTGGTACATTATATATACACATCACAATTACACTCCACATTGAGAATTTGTACCAGTATATGACATAACTTAATTCTCATTTTCCCCTTCCCCTACCCACCCTACCACCCCCACTCCTATATACAAAAGCTTTTTTTCTTAATCA
>PVIC010038554.1:0-17547 GCA_004025085.1 Thryonomys swinderianus
TTCTTCTTCTTCTTCTTCTTCTTCTTCTTCTTCTTCTTCTTCTTCTTCTTCTTCTTCTTCTTCCTCTTCTTCTTCTTCTTCCCCTTCTCCTCCTCCTCCTCCTTCTCCTCCTGCTTCTCCTCCTGCTTCTCCTCCTGCTTCTCCTTCTCCTTCTGTTTCTACTGATGCTGCTTTTTTTTTTAGTTTTTTGAGACAGGTCTCACTTTGTATTTCATGCTGGTTCTCAGCTCAGTATGTAGTCCAGGCAAGCCTCAAATTTATAGCAATCTTCCCACCTCTGCCTCCTGAGTGCTGGGATTACAGGCATGAGCCACCACATCTGTCAGTGCCATTACTTCTGTGAACAGTTTTTAAAAATATCATTTATGGTTTCTCCTGCCTTTTCATTGACTGATCAATCTTAGGTTATTCTTCTTTGCATCACCTAGTAGCTGTTGGATTGATTTCTCATGGTCCCTTGCTATTTTTAAGAAATTATCCTTGGTGTGATCACTAACCACAATCCTGTCTTCTATATCTAATATTCTTTCCACACATTGGCTCATTCTGCTGTGTATATTTTCAGTGGAATTTTTAATCTCCTGGATATCTGCTTGAATCTGTTTCATAGATTACATTTCTTTCCTATGCTGGACATTTGTGGTTTTCATCATTTTCCTAAGCATCTCTATTTTTTGTTTAATCTGTATCTGCTCTAGAGTCACTAATCATGTCTTCATTAATGATCATCACCTCTATGGTTATCTAAGACATTATTTTTTATTTCATATTTTAGAGCCTGTTCATCTGCTTTGTTACTTCTGCTGTTACCACTTCAGAGAGTCCAGGAGTTGGCTTGCAGATTGTTCACTTCATTGCCCCCTGGGTTTGCCTTTGGTGAGCTGGTGATTCATTTTTTTTAATTTCAATTCCTGGGTTGATGTTGTAAATTGTTTATGGTGAGTAACTATTGCTGATATGTAGAACTCTTAGGAAATGATTACTTCTTGCTGGGCGTGGTGGCTTACACCTGTAATTCCAGCACTTGGGAGGCAGAGGCAGGAGGATTGCTGAGTTCAAGGTTTGCCTGGGCTACATAACGTTCAGGGCCAGCCTGAACTACAAAGGAGACCCTGTCTCAAAGGAAAAAATCAGAGGAAATGATTACTTCTCAGGTGTCTTCCAGGTGTAGCTGTCTTTGGGGTTTTGAGTCTGTTTCAAGATCCTACCTTTTAGTTTATTGGGGATGAGAAGTTACTGCCTAGTTGGACTGCTTCTTTGGCACTGTCCCATATTATTACTTATGACCTTTAGGCAATCTCAGTCCTGATATACCAGGAAGAACAACTGAGTGGAACAATTATGTCACCTTGGCATACAATCAAACGCAGCCTAGAAAATTACAAACTGTGGTAACTATTAATTTTGCACTTTTAACCATATGAACTAGATGCATGTTCCTGTAATAAAATCTAAACAAAACCAGAAAATGTATGCTGTAAATAAACCCTCAATTCAGAAATTTTACTCTCAGAGAAGAAAATTTAAAAAGGAGGTTGGGGGGGTAAAGAAATGGAATACGAGGAAAAGGTTAGAAGCAAGGGTAGAGGACGGGGAAGATCAAACAAACTTTTGGAAACTGGTAAAGACAGGAAGTTAAGAGAGAAAGAACAATAAGAACAGAATAAAAAAGAGCAACAAAAAGACTACAAATTTCATACCCATAAAAAAAGGATAAACAATAAAACCAAGAAAAGAGAAAATAAGGGGGAAAAGCCTACTTGAAGAGGCGTCTGTGCTGTCAGCAGTGGACAACATGGGCGGCATGAAGACCTGAGTCAGCTCCAGCTCTGTGGCGAGGTAGCGGCAAGCGCGTGCCTCTGGACCCACCGAAGTTCAGCCTGGTTTCTGGCTGTGTGGCCGGAACGGAACCACGGATCCTGCAGCAGTCTGCCCCCAGCTCAGCTCCCTGACCTCCGCCAAGGTGAATTCTGACGCTGACACCAGAAGCTACAAATGGAGCTGTGTTCGGGGTTTAGCTGGCCCCTCTCCAAGATGGCTACCGGCCCATTGCTCTCTCCTGGGGGGACATCCAAACCCCAGCAGCTTGCCAAATACTGCTGTCCACTGCATCTACCGCTCTGCTCCACTCACGTGTTTCTCCATGGAGGCCTCTGCGGTCCCAGTACACAGAGTTTGTCTGCAGGTTCTAACTGCTTTTTCCATGCAGTGAGACTAGGTTCAGGAAGGGTAGCACCTTCTCTTGCCTTCTTCTTTGTTGGAGACTCTTTCTTTGCTCTCTCCATGGGCTTCACTTCTCTCTTCAGATCTTTCCTGGGTCCTAGGAACCCACTTCCCTCCTTCTCTTTCTCATGTTGCTTTATTCCAGTACTTGGACATCAAACCTCAGAGAGGCCCTGTCTTTACTGCTTGCCACTCTGCCATCTTTCTGGAAGCCCAAGGTAGCTTAATGTTAAGGTAGAACACTTGCTTAGTATGTTTGAGACCCCAAGTTCAATTCTTAGTACTAGGAAGAAAAGACCTCCTAAATTCTGCTACTTATGCACTCCCCAAGTTCATTTTTCCTGTGATGGGTAGAAGTATTTGAGGGGCTCCCAGGGGAATGATACCCAGACAGGGCCTTCCTCTGTATTTCTTTGGAGCACTGGAACTTGGGTTGGAGCTTCACAGTCCTCTTCTTCCACCCCTTCCAGGGCATATGTGAGCCCCTCTTTCAGGAGTGTAACTCTCTCCTACATCCAACACAGAAAGACCTTAAAAAGGTGGGAAGGTCTAATTACCCTAAAGAAAACCGAAGCTGGTGTTTCGCCCTAAAAGGGTCCACTTAATGATTAATAAAGGCACTCAAACTGTGCAAGGTGGTGCCACCTATAATTCCAGAACTGGGGAGGCTGAGGCAAGTGGACCTTGACCTCAGGACAGCCTGGGCTTCAGAGGCCCTGTCTTATAAAACAAACAAGAAAAAGACTTGGGGAAAAAAAATCAGAGACAGTTGAGATTAAGGGCTATGAATATCCATGATCTCTCTATAAGTAAATGAATGCCTTAAAATTCCTTCAGCTTTGGAGACAAAAAACAAAAGCATTTTTTAAAACATTTTAAAATCTGGGAGGACTGAAGATACTGTATTTGCTTCTAAGAGCTGTTTACTGCTTTATCATTTTAAAAAACTTTATTTCAGACGTACGTTTAAGCCTAAGTACTCTATTTACGAAGACCCAAAACTTCCTTTGTTTATGTTTCAGGGATGTTTAAACATTAAAACAGACATTTAGAACCTATATTATGTACTTGTTTTGTATAAGACGGGCCAGCTTAAGGAACAGCAATACAAAAAGGGCCGTCACCACCAAGTGCCACGCTACTGTCTTTTACAGTTGTCCACTCTTAGCCTTCTTTCCGTCTTTTCTTGCTCCAAATGCACTCTGCAGAACATGTTACCTTCTCACCTTTAATAAATACAAAACCTTGCAATTGTTTGTATTTTTCTTGACTAATTCCTTGTTCAAGACAGAAAACCTGGAAGAAGGAGACTCCAGCCCCCAGAAGCCTGGTGACGTCCCCAAGCAATGCTGTTAACGTCTTCCGGCCTCCCTATCTACAGCTACAGTCCTGCTTCAAACCTCATCACATCTGAACTCCTATAGCATGATCACTCCTAACTGGTTACCAGGCTCAACTTGCTTTCTCTAAAGAGAGCCAGGGTGTTTTTTTAAAAACGGTTGAAGATCATTTCTCTCCTCTGTGAGAAATCTTCCACATCTTTCCTTACACCAATCAAAAACCAAGATTCCTTACATTGGTTATAAGAGTTATACTTCCTGGGGTTCTTTCTACTTCTCCATCTCATCTTCATCCATAGCTACCCAGCCTTTTGTTTCCTGAACCCGTTCAATTTGTTCCAGCCTTTGAAGAAGACATTTTCCTTCCCTGAAACACTCCCTCCGCCCTTCCTCCTGTCATTTAGCTCTTGACTTATGTTACCCCTCCTTTCAGAAGCCTTTTCTGGCCACTCCAAGCTAGAGTAGTCCCTACTAGTCTTTCTCTCCCATTTATTTTTCTTCCACAGCTGCCTCCTCCTACCTGTGCCTAGCATGTGAATTCCATAAAAGCAGACATTCCCTCATACAGTTTTCTACTACATCCTCAGAACTTGAAACCATGCTTGGCAAGTAAAGGGTGCAACATTTGGTAAATGAATAAGTTTTGGCCAGGAGCGGTTGCTTTCTAAGAGTTTTGCAGGAGGCGCTTATCTTTATATCTGAACAGCCTGTTTTTCCCCAGCCACTCATCTAGAAGCTCTGCTCCTGTCACCATTAAGGAGCCTGTCAGTGGCAGGGAGCGGGGGAGCTAGGGGAAGTGGAGCAGCCCCCTCAAATCTCTTACCTACTGCATATAAAGTGGTACCATTATCTTTTCACTTATTAGAATATTTTGTATTCCTATACTCTTCTAAAAGAATATCCAGCTTTTTAGCAATGTGCCATTTTTATACAATAGAAGGTAAAGAAACATTTCTTTAAATTTCTCACTCAGAACTTTAGATGATTTTACTGAAATATATTAGAGATTTTAACATGAGAACCTGAATTAAAAACATGGGTGGTTTGCTGGGCGTGGTGGCTCACGCCTGTAATCCCAGCACTCGGGAGGCAGAGACAGGAGGATTGCTGAGTTTGAGCCTTGCCTGGGCTACATAGTGAGCTCAGGGCCAGCCTGAACTACAAAGTGAGACCCTGTCTCAAAAAAAAAAAAAAAAAACACAGGTGGTTAATATTTTAAACAAAACTTTAATTCAGAGCCATATGAACTTTTACCTAACAAAAATTTGAATCATGACATCATGAATTTTAATCATGACAACAAATGTTTTGAAAACTAGACTATTGGTAGAGGCTATTTTTACATTTTAGGTATCTTCTATAAGCACTTTGATCTGTCTCTCTTTCCCTATGTTATGGAGGACCAAACCCAAGGGTGCTTTACCACTAAGCTACATCCCTAGTAGTGTTTTTAAATTTTGAGACAGGGCCTTGCTAAGATGGCCAGTCTGGTCTTCAGTTACAATCTACTTCAGCCTCCTAAGTCACTGAAATTACAGGCATGTGCCCCGAAACCCAACTTAATATTACTAAAATTATAATAGCAGTACATACATATTGTAAAATATTTAGAAACTACAGATGCAATTCAGAAACATTTGACTGGGTTGGAACCAAGTGTTAAAAATACTGGTAGTGGGGCCAGAGATTTAGTTCAGTGGTTCTGGCACCTGCCTCGCAAGTGCAAGGTCCTGAGTTCAATCCTGGTAAACACATACAATGCTGGGCATGGTGACTCACACCCACCAGCAATCAATATCACATAGCACAGTGCCAGGCGTGGTGGCTCACACCTGTAATCCCAGCACTCGGGAGGCAGAGAAAGGAGGATTGCTGAGTTGGAGGCTTGCCTGGGCTACATAGTGAGTTGAGGGCCAGCCTCAACTACAAAGTAAGACCCTGTCTCAAAAAAGAAAAAAAAAATACTGGTAGAGTAGCTGGGGATTTAGCTCAGTGGTTCTGGCATCTGCCTCTCTAGCACAAGGTGCTGAGTTTGATCCCCAGTACCATATACCACAATGCCGGGCATGGTGGCTCATTCCTGTAATCCCACTACTAGACAGGCAGAGACTGGAGGATTGTTGTGAGTTCGAGGCTTGCTTGGGCTACATAGTGAGTTTAGGACCAGCCTGAACTACAAAGCAAGACCCTGTCTCAAAAACTAAAAAACTAAAACAAAACAAAACAAAAATCCTAAAAACAAACAAACAAAAAACAAAAACCTGGCAGAGGAACAAGTGGTATGAGACAATATTGCCCCTTACAGATTCTCTGTACATGTGGACTTTTGGTGCACCCAACTGCAGCTGAATTTCAAGGGCTTGAGACTACTCAGTCCTGACCTATGATTTGAAGGTAGGATGAATGGATGTTGGGAGCTCTGTGAAGGGGATTTAGTCCCTGGTGAATAGTGGGATTTCCCCTTCAAAGGACCTGCCTGATGGTTCTGAGTTGCTTGGGAGGATGAACAAGAGGGGGAGACAGTGGCTTCTGAGAAAACAAAAACAGGGAGACTCAGGACTTCCATTAGTAAGACAGTAGGCCTACTCCTCACTCACTGTTCTTGGGAACAATAGAGGGAAGGATGTCACCAGGACCACTGGAGAAGCAGCAGGAGCTCTCCTGGTGACCAAGGTGAAAGAGGACATCAGAAGTCACTGGATCCAAGGACACTTCCAGAGCACAGGCAGCAAATTCAGAGCAGCACAGCCTAAGGGCCATCCCGCAGATACCAGGGTCAGGAGCCCCCTTAGAAAAGACTCAGGACAAGACTATATATTTACATTGGTACAAGGAGCACCAGAATTCATAGAATTACTATGAACTTGATGTTTTTATTCATTAAAATGAACAGTTCATGCTACATGATTCCAATTATATAGCACTTCAGAAAAGGCAAGGCTACAGATAGCAAAAACAGAGCACAGTTGTCATGACCTCAGGGTGAGGATCTGGTTTGACTACAAAGAAATAAATAACACAAAGAAGTATTTTGCAGTGATGGAAGTGTCTATATTTATATTCTTGGTAAATAGGCAAAAAACTCTGTAGAAGAGCTAAAATTCATAGAACTCCATATACAAAAAGGTCAGTTTTGTTGTATGTTAATTTAAAAATAAAATTAAAACAATAGGCTTAAAATATCCCTGAAACATACCTTTTTTGTCATTTTGAGAAAGGACCTTGGTTTGGAACTGAGACTGGGCTTGAATTTATAATCCTCATGTCTCACCCTCCCAACTGTTGGAATTACAGGTGTGTGCCACCATGTCTAGTTCCCTAAAACATCATTTAAGGCTGAAAATGAGCATTCACCAAAATGCTTCAAGCTCTGATGTTGCTATGCAGTATTGCCAAGTATTAATAATAATTTCTTCAAATGAACATTCCAGCAGCAAGACACTCATTCAATAATTTGCTTATACCTTCTCCTGATACTAGACTATTAGTTTGTTCCTAACTCTGTATAAATAAAGTAGTAGGGAAAACTTTGGAAGGTGCATAAATTCTGTTCCCATTTAAGATCCTTTTTTTTTTTTTCATACACGGTCTGGTGACATTATTCAGGTTATCCTTGAACTGGCTATGTAGCCCAGACTGGCCTCAAACTCATCACAATTCTCCTACCTCAACCTTGCAAATAGTACAGTTACAGGCATGTACCCTCATGCCTAACAAAGATTTCTTTATTAGGATAGATTCAGCAGTAAAATCCCAGAGGTGATGGATAGATATGGCTATGGATATTTTTAGAATCCTGGAGATCTGCTGCGAACCAGCTTTCTATTCAGGTTTGTATCAATTGCTCCATCTGCTGGCAGTGTGCGAAATTAAGTGGTCTTGGACGCTCTTGGGAATGTGCAATTTGAGGAGTTGCTCAAAGTTGGCTGCAGAATCAGCAAAAGGAAGAAAGAGAAGAAAAGAGAAGTAGAAGAAGATGGGTTTCTAGGCCACAAAAACTAGAACTTCAGATTTGAGGATTATCTGCTTCAAAATTTTGTATTTTTAGGATAGACACTGTGACATATGGCTGTAATCCCAGCACTCTGAGGCTATGGAAGGTTATCTACCTCAAGGGCAGTCGGGACTACATAGCCAGACCCTGTTTCAGAAACACAAAGTAAAACACTTTCCACTTCCTTATTAACTCCAACTTTGTTCCTTGCCTCTTTCTCTTAGAATTGACGTTTCTGTTCTTCCCCTCACTTTTTAGTTCCAGCGCAAGAGCAAACCAAGGCTGCCAAAATAGCAAGTTTATTGTATGGAATCAAAGAAATCTTTTAAAGACACCAACCATGTAAGAGACACTGTGCTAGCCACTGACAGAGTTTGCCATGACCTACAAAGATCATTTTTGTAGTTGGAAACTTCACAGGAAGAGGTGAAGTTAATGTTACTTCAATGCTCAATACCTTTTCCTCCTCTGCTGCTGTGGATGATAATGCAAATAACAACCCCAACAGGTCCTGTTTAGTTGTTTGAACAAACAGCTACTATTCCAGGTGGGACCAGCCAAGGAATACTCCACAGAAGTGACATAAAGTCGTGCCTTGTGAGCTGAGTGCATCCAATTAGGACACATTTCAGACGGGAAACTGGCTAAAGGAATACAGAACTATGACTGTTTCCCTTTGGTGACCTTGTGTAAAAATAAACAATATTTGAGGGCTGGAGGGTTAGCTCAGTGGTTCCGGCGCCTGCCTCGCAAGCACAAGGTCCTGAGTTCAATCCCAGGTAACCACATATAATGCTGGGCATGGAGACACGCCCACCAACAATCAACACCACATACCACAATGCCGGACGTGGTGGCTCACGCCTGTAATCCAAGCACTCGGGAGGCAGAAACAGGAGGATTGCAGAGTTCACTGCGGCTTGCCTGGGCACCATAGTGAGCTCAGGGCCAACCTGAACTACAAAGCGAGACCCTGTCTCAAAAGCAAAAAAAAAAAAAAAACAATATTTGAAAATTCATCTGAGGTCAATGGAAACTAATTCAAGAGCCTATTTCTAGGCATCAACTTGCTCGGGAAAATGGGATAGCCTATTCTGCAAAGCAGTGTTCCTCTTGCCCAGAGAGAGCCCGTATAATAAATTGGGAAAACTTGTGAAATACAACTTCTATTCTCCATGCTTAATCACCCAGGAACTCTCAACAACCCTTAACACTGCAGGTGCCATGTTGGTGAACTGATGTACTGAGAATGACTTTGGAATATCTCCTTCCAGTAAAAAAAAGTCCAGCATGGGCTGGGGATTTAGCTCAAGTGGTACCGCGCCAACCTTGGACCCACTAAGGGTCCGAGTTCGATCTCCAGTACCAGGAAAAAAAAAAGTCCATCATGTCCGTACAATTTTTATCAATTGTTTTGGAACATTTTAGATACATAAATGAAAGGGATGGGAGGGAAGAAAGGATGACAAAACTGAAGAATTGATGAGTCCAGTAAGCTAAGGAACATTGAGAAATGAATTTTAATACAGAGTCAACAATATCTTCAGCTAATTTAATCAAATAAACTCATTATAGTGTATGTATACTGTTTATTTTTACCACAAATCTATGTAGAATGAAAGGTACAAAAAAATGAAAAAGCCTCCTATATTTAGGATCCAAGCAGTTGCATAGATACTTGAGAAAATAAAATATGGATATTCATTTATTGAATGTTTGCAGGGCAGAATACTATTTTTTTCCCCACTGCAATAAACATTTGATTCTTTCTGGTTGATTTCTGTTTATCCTACCAGATAACAGCCATCTATTGCTTTCTAACATGTTGTTGGTTTTCAATCTAAGCCTGTCTCTATTTATTCTTGATTTGATAATAAAGGATACTTACTCAGGGGTCCCTCCAACGGGCCAAGTGTGCATTTTTTCACATCAGTTAAAGAATAGGCTCCCCACTCTTTCCCAGCCGTATATTATGTAATATCAGTGTGATTACTACGTTAAAGATGCCAATACTCCTTTCCAAATATGATCTCATTTGAACTTGACTAGAGCTTGGAGATAAACATACAAATACTTTTATCCCACATTCTAAAAAGGGTGAATCCAAGAGTCAGAATGACTTTCCTGGTGTCACTCAAAGAACATGAAATATTATATTGCTTGTCATTACTAATTTTTTCTATTATATTATATTCTATGCTTGAATGTAGACAGCGTATCTACCCCCTTGGGAAACTCTCAGGGAATTTTTGCTGTATTGTATCCTCTTCATTTCTCCTTCTTACTTTAAAAAAAAAATTCTTAAAAGTTAATTTTACCAGTACGTTATTGACATACATAATGATCACAATCTTCATGGGGAATTTGCACCTGTACATAATAGATTTTAATTATTTTATCCAATTTCTCTTTCTTCAATCCTTCTTCCCTCTTCCTTTACAAAACTTGGTTTCTATTATTTTCCTTTCATTCTTTTAAATTTTTTATTCCTGTTTTCTTCTTTCCCTTCCCTCTCCAGACTCCTCTGTTCTCCTTATTTGAATATTTTCTTTCTACCTTCCAAAATCTACCATCCATTTTGCTTCTTATTTATCCTCTCAGCTTCTCACAGTACGGGAACAATGTGATATTTAAACATATGTGCCCGATTTATTTCACTTAAAATTATATTCTCAAGGTGCATCCGTGTACCCAAAAGTGTCTGGAGTTTATCCTTGGGAGGGACGCAGAGGATCTGCAGTGTGGAGAAGGCTTGTGATGCCAGTGAGGAGGAGGGCAGACACCTCCACAGAGGCACTTCTTGCAGTTCTCCGAGAATTGCACAGGTGTATCTGAGGACACAAGCAACCACTGCACCAGGAGGTGAGGACGATATGTGGGCAGAAGCATGTGGCTTAAGCTTCCTGATGTAAGTAGTGACCTTGTGAGTAGTAACCACATGAGAACCGAAAAGAGTCAAGGGCAAGCTCAGATCTGGGGAGGACTGGCCTGACCACGTTCCTAGTGGTCAGAGGAGAATATACTGACCAATAGTGGATCAGAGCAGGCTGCCTCAGCAAGGTCAGTTCCCCAAATAAAGTGGCCATTGGAGCCCTGGAGGGGCAGGGATGCCACGTCCCAGGGTGGGGAGGTGGGGCACATGCACACTGCTTGCTGTGGTGGTCTACATCAGTACACACGAGGGCTCGCTTATTCCTCCTAACCATGGGGCACGGAATCTCTTCCTTGACTGTTTTCAGTGTTCTCAGTTCAAAGAGGAGAGACACGTGTGCAGAACAGGAGGAATCAGAATGAATGAATGGACAGAGCTTTCAAAAGAGGAATGTTCAAGGAAAAAATGGGGAAAAAAAATGGACATCTTTCCTCAATGTGATTTTCAAATAATGAACACCATTTCCCTCTTGAGGAAGTGGAGGGGGAAGAAAAGTCACCAGCCAGCCACCTGGTTCTGTTCTTAGCAGATACACGGATACGCCCTTGAGGCACTGACTGTATGTTTGGAGCAGGGGCTGTGGCCCTATGTTAGGTAGATGGCTGGGCTGAGCTAATGGTCTTTGGTTCAAATTGTTAAGGTGAACGGATACTATTTCCCAAAGTTGAAAAGGCTTCAGTTGTGCTTCTGTGACTCTAATCACTGAAGATTTTGAAGTGATGTATTTGGAGTGGAGTGTGAGGTTCTGTATTTCTAACAAGCTCACATGATGTTATGATGTGAGTTTATAGATCATCCAAGTACAGTGGCCTTGGGGATATTTAGATTACACTGTTTTGCACTGGGATGTCTCTTCTCTCAACCTCCAAATATCTGTTTACTTAATTTCTTACATAATAATTATTCTTTGGGTAGCTTTTAATGACTATATTTTAATTACTTGAATATATGGTGATTTATTTGCTCATACATCTTTCATTTGAAATTAAAATGCCTCCTGCTTTTTGCTGTTATAAATTATGCTTTTTAATTTTATGACAAAATAAATAACAAGTTAATATATTGTGTGTCATTATTTTCAAAGTAGTTACTGAAAGTACAAGCCACAGAGCAGTAAGATTCTTGCAAAAAGAAAGAGAAACAAATAATACCACAAAACTTTCTTTTCAATGAAGAAAAACTAGTAGACTAAATAGAATAAATTAGCATATTTATTGATTTATTTTTGAATAATGGAATATGTAATTTGAGAAAGTACTGGAAAGTCTCCCTACTATCTATGTTTTCTCATGTAAGAGAAACCAGGCGATAGTTGAGTCTGTGGGTTTGACTTATTGCACTTCACATTGTGTTCTCAAATCCCATCCATTTGCCTGTGGCAGTGTAATATTTCACTGTGTATAAAGGTCACACTTGGGGGCTGGGGATTTAGCTTAAGTTGTACCATGCCAACCTTGGATGCAGTAAGGGCCCGAGTTCAATCCCTGGTACAAAAAAAAAAAAATACACTTTCCATATCCATTTCTCTGTCGGTGGACATATAATCTATTTCTAAGATCTAATACTATAAATTGTGCAGCTATAAATATGAATATGCACATATCTCTATGATATGATTTTAACTCTTTTAGGAAGATAATTGCATCAAATGGAATTTCTACTTTTAGATTCTTGAGAAATTTCCATGATGAATTCCATAGTGGTTGTACCAGTGTACTTTTTTTTTTTTGAGACAGGGTCTCGCTTTGTAGTTCAGGCTGGCTCTGAGCTCACTATGTACCCCAGGCAAGCCACTGCGAACTCAGCAATCCTCCTGTCTCTGCCTCCCGAGTGCTGGGATTACAGGCGTGGGCCACCACGCCCAGCACCAGTGTACATTTTGACCAACAGTGTAGAAGAGTTGCTTTTTCCCCTACATCTTCACTAGCATTTATTATTAGATTTTTTTTTATGACAGCGGTTCTTTCCAGGTAAGACGGTATCTCAGTGTAGTTTCAGTTTGCATTTTTCTGATGCTAGTGATGATGAACATTTTTCATGATTTTATTGGTCACTTTTACTTCTGAGAAGGGTCTGTTCATTTCAGTTGACTATTCTTTGACTGTGTTTTCAGCTTGGGAGGGGTCCTTTTTAAGTTTTGATGTATTCTGCCTGTTAGTTCTCAGTCTGTGGAATACCTGGCAATTTTTTCCCATCTATCGGTTGTCTCTTCACTCTGTTGTTTCCTTTGCTGCATAACTTTTTAATTTGATATGACCCTATTGGCACATGTTTGTTATTATTTCTTATACTATTGTGGTTCAGTTTAGAAATTCCTTGCCTATGTCTATAGATATTATAGACTTCAAGAGTTGAATCTATTTTTATCCTTGAAAAGATTGTATACTCTGTTGTTGGGTAGAATTCTGTATATATCTATTAAGTTCATCTGTTTGAAGGTTTGGTTCAACTCTGACATTTCCTGGTTGATTTTTGTGTAATTCGTATGTTGATTTGTGATACTGGGATACTGAGACTCACCACTGTAATTGTACTGATGTTTACCTGATCTTTAATATCCATTAGAGTTTGTTTTATGAAGGTAAGTGGTTTGTTACATATACATTTATTATTGTTATCTCTTCTTGATGAAGAGTTCTATTAACCATTTGTAGCGTCCTTTGCCTCTTTTGATCACCTTTGGCTTAAAATCCTCTTTGTCTGAAAATATGGTAACTCCTGCCTGTTTTGGGGTTCACACTGCATGAATGTTGTTTTCTATCTTTTGATTTTTAGTCTGTGAATTTAGTTTTTTGTTAAATGTGTTTCATGTATACAGTATAATGTTGGATTTGGTTTTTTGATCCATTCTGCTAACTTACATCTTTTGATTGACAAATCCTATCCAGCTACATTGATAGTTATAGTTAAGTATGGACTTATTCCTTTCATTATACTGATTTTCTGTTACTATTGTTTATGATCCCCAGGCAATCCAGAGAGTGGTATAGAGAGAACACCAGTTTCCAGGCACTACTATGTTACCTTTGCTATAGTTGTAAATTCACCAACAGTGATGGCATCAAAAGTAGCCTAGATATCCACAAACCCTCGGGGTCACTTTTGAATAGTCCTTAACCAAAACAAAGTGGACTGTGATTTTAGTGAAGACAATTAGGCCACCCTTATACTGACCTGGAGTAATTCAAACCACTAATTTCTGATGAATATAATAACAGTGCCAGAGCTTACATACACCACTAGGGCTGGAAATTTAGCTCAGTGGTTCCAACGCCTGCCTAGCAAGCAAAAGGTCTCTAGTTCGATGCCTGGTAACCACATATAACAATACCAAGCATAGTGATTCATGTCTACCAGCAATCTATACCACATACTACAATGCTGGGCATGGTGGCTTACACCTGTAATCCCAGCACTCAGAAGGCAGAGACAGGAGGATTGCTGAGTTCGAGAGTAGCCTGGGCTACATAGTGAGCTGAGGGCCAATGTGAACTACAAAGTGAGACCCTGTATCCAAAAAAAAAAAAAAAAACCCACTAAACTGAATGCCTTCTTTTTCAGGACCACCTCCTCTGACAATCACTCCCACCAAACGTGGCTTCTCACAACAATACAGAAGCCCTGGGAGCCCACCTCCAGTAGACCCCAGGAAATCCTTCTTAGCTCTTGCCTTCTCCAAGCCTATCTCCCAAGCTTGTCTCTCACCTAATCTCTGTGGCAGATATCAGTTCAGCTGAAGTGAAACTCTCCTGGGTGTTAGTGTCTTCTTTGATCAGGTCGATCTCTTGTTTTTCATCTTTGTTGCCCTATGTTGTGGGGAACACAGGGGCTGGGGTGGCACATGTAGTTCCTGAGTCATCCTGGCTCTGGTATGGGGCCCAGGAAGGTATGTCATTGGCCGAGGGTGGTATCCACTGTTTGATGATCCTCTAGGCTCCAGTGTGAGGTGGGCATCAGCATTGTCCTGGGGTGGAATGTGAAGTTCCCCGCTTCCAGTATGGTGCCGGGGCTGTATGGTCATCAACTAGGGCAGGGCATGTAGTTCCTGAGTCCGCCTGGGTCTGGCACGGGCCTGAGCATGTGTCGGCTTGGCCTGGGGATAGAGCACTAAATTATGTTATTAATCCCTGTTCATAAATCTTTATCTGCTTCTTTACTGCCAAGCTAGCAATCTCAGAGCTTCTTATTACAAAAAGCCAATTTTTCCTCATTAAGAAGAAAAAGATATATAAAAGAAAATGTGAAAACAAATATTTACTGAGCCTTTAATGTCCATATCCAAAAAGCTGGGTAACAAGAATTGTGCATTATTAAGAGAAGGGAGTTTGCCATTCACTTCTGCTATACCATGTACTTTCTACACTTTATCTTAGCCAAAAGGCCGAGAAGCGATTTATATACCATGTACTTTCTAATTATGCCTAAAGTCTAATGCTTGAATGTGGATGTACTTTCCCCAAAGAAAGTATTATAATTAGGGATTGTATCCCAGATTTATAATGAACTTTATGAAAGGAAAAATACAAGCTATATCACAATATTGGACATTATAATTATGGGCTATGTGTCATGCAATGGGAATCAAATTTGCATATACATGGAATTTTTAGGAACTACCCTATTATAACTTTGCATAACAGTAGTAAGGTGTATTGAACAAAAATAGTCATTTGTCCTCTCTGATTCACTGTGTCCTTAGATTCTATCTCTGAGTAGGATGACATCAAGTCTAAAGTATATCTTCCTATTAAATAAAAAGCACTCTTTTCCTTGGGACCTTTTATTTCCATCTAACAAATTTATGTATATTGATTTTGTTACAAGAAGACACTGTTCTCCCATCTATTAAAAAATGGTAGCAATGAAAATATAATTATAAAATGTCTACTTTGGAAGAGATCTTCTTAGATGTCAGCCTTTGTGGTGCACAGTCTGCATGACCATAGACTCTTGGCTCCACATCTGAGTCGATATTTGTGGAATGAATAAGTAATACCATCCATTTATCCTGGTTTTTCTGTAAAGCTGCAATCTGCCTGTTCCCTCTTTCACAACTTGGCAGAAAACCAAAGTATGCAAAATAATGAGGAGAGGGGTAATGAGAAGATATAGTGCTTCTCAGACTTTAATGAGCATTTATTTATATATCATTTGGCAAACTTGCCTGGGCTGTGTTTGGGCTGCGATTCTGTCATCTTTTTGTTTGGTTTTTAGAGAACGGAACTCAGAGCCGGAAGCATCCTGAGCATGAGCTTCACCCTCAGCCCTGCATTTGTCACATGCGTAGGGACATGGCTGGTGCACAGGCCACACTTTCCATTAGAACTCTAAAACAGTCCTTGTGGTTCTTGGCTTCCCACTAAGGAAGTCTTTTTAAAGTAATGGTTATTTCTAGTATATGGGAGCTGTTGTAGTCTTTCCTTTTCATTCCTGTGTTAAATCTGGGAATTGCCAGAAACTTCCAGGTATATGTAATGTACAGATAAGGGTGAGAACGACTGGTATAGGGGAATATCATGTGTTCAGTGCATCAAAAGTTAGGGATTAGGTGGGGGTGTGGTATATGCCTGTCATTCTAGCATGTGGGAGGCTGACGAGAAAGCTGGAGGGTCAGAGACAAGACTGGCTAAAAAGGGAAACTAAAAATAGGGGAAGAGTAGGGACTGCTTTCAAAAGGCATTTGCAAGTAGAAAAACTAAGTGGTTATTGAGGTACAATAGAAGAAATTAAAAGATAAGAAAGCAGACAAGGAAATCCTAATTAAAAATTGCATTTTAAAAATATTGCATCTGCCAGGACCCTGCTGGTTACCCAAGGTGATCCACATCGGCATTCCTTTGGTTCAATTTAAGCCGCTTCATTCCTTCATCACACCCGAAATCATGCAGCAGTACTGAAAGTCCATACATGGATTTAACTGAGAGCAAAGAATAGGAACCTACTTGCAAAATAGAGGAACAGGTTGAAAGAATCCCAAGAATGCTTAAATTATCCATCTAAAACAAAAGCTAGGCCCATACCGGTGGCCATGTAGAATGGGCTGGTACCTAAAGGGCACCTTTTCCCCGGATTTCTACCTCTTCAATAGAAATATAAAGGCACCTTGTTCCACTAAACACTATTTCTCTTTTCTCCGAGTGCCTGCACTCCATTCTTGAGACTGCGCTAATATTTTTGCCTAATAAACTCTTTCCAAGCCTCTTGTCAGATCCTCAAAATTCTTTTTCCAGGATAGGAATTAGTGAACCTGCAAGCCCATTCTGTGTGGAGGGTGGGGTAGGTTCCTTATCTCAAGTAACCTCTCAGGTCCTGTTAGTGACAAATTATCCTTTTAAAAATCTTACTTAAAAATATGTGTGTTCCGTGCTCGCTTCGGCAGCACATATACTAAAAATGTGTGTGTTGGTGCCAGGCGTGGTGGCTCACACTTGTAATCCCAGCACTTGGGAGGCTGAGACAGGAGGATTGCTGAGTTCGAGGCTTGCTTGGGCTACATAGTGAGCTCAAAGACAGCCTGAACTACAAAGCGAGACCCTGTCTCAAAAAAAAAAAAAAATGAGCGTCTTGATCAGATGATGGTCGGTTCATTACCACACTGGTGATACACATCTCTAAGTGTCTAAGAGTTTAGAGCCGCGGGGGTGGATACTTAGAGAATGGAGGAAATGAGAGGCACCCCAAGTGTGGCGTGAGCATAGGTGACAGGGACGGTGAGCACCCGGGCAAAGGACAGCTCTTCTACCCCTCTACACTTGCGCTTGGTATGGAGCTCAGAATCTCCCTGAACTTTCTTTTTTTTTTTTTTTTTTTTTTTTTTTTTTTTTTTTTTGAGGCAGGGTCTCGCTTTGTAGTTCAGGCTGGCTCTGAGCTCACTATGTAGTTCAAGCAAGCCTCGAACTCAGCAATCCTCCTGTCTCTGCCTCCCGAGTGCTGGGATTACAGGGGTGAGCCACCACGCCCGGCACTTTGGTATGTGGTATTGATTGCTGGTGGGCGTGAGTCTCCACGCCCAGCATTGTATGTGGTTTCTGGGATCGAACTCAGGACCTTGTGCTTGC
>PVIC010038555.1:0-17544 GCA_004025085.1 Thryonomys swinderianus
CTTCCTTCCTTCCTTCCTTCCTTCCTTCCTTCCTTCCTTCCTTCCTTCCTTCCTTCCTTCCTTCCTTTCTCTCTCTTTCCCTCTGCTCAGTCTCACCTTCCTCACTTCCTGGGAGGTTGATTCCGGAGCATACTCTCCACTGAGCATTCTGCACAGTTAATTTCATGTCACACTGTTTGTTCCACACACTGTCTCAGGTATTTGGTAGTTTGTTCAGCTCACCTGTCTTTATAATAACAGAGATGATGAACTTACAATGAGCAAAGGTTTGCTTTGGCTCCATGATCAGTTTACTCTGTTGCTTTGGCCTGTGATAAAGCAGCGCATTATGGTGGAACTGTGCACTAGGGTGAATCCACTCACCTCACAGCCTGAGAGGGAAGGAAGAGGTGCTGGAGACCCAGTGTCCCTCGCAAGGAACACACTTGGAAACTTGATGCTCTCAGTAGGCCTTGCTTCTCAAATTCCCACCACCTACTAGTCAGCCTCCCTGGACCATTCTAGGCCATGCTGAAGACCCAGCCTTTCACACTTGGGCTTTGATTCACACTCCAGATCTGAACTAGAGTACTTGGGTAGCACAGGTGCAAGACACGTCCATATTAGAGAAGGTAATATTCTGAATCTGAATATTCTGAACCTCTGAATATTCTGAAAGCCCCCGGTATGGCTTTCCCTGAGAACCAGGAGAGGCCTCCCAACTAGATCCACAGTCAGCATACTCCTAATGTGATGGCGCCTATATTCCACCTTCCCTGTGTTTCTGAACCACAACTTCTGTCATTTTCATGAGTGTGGAAATGTTTTATATTTTCCAGCTGAAAGACTTTTATAATACATGTGCTCCTGAATACTTTTCATGCCTGCTGGGCAAGAACTTAAAAAGAGAGAAAGGATTTAAATGAAATGTGGAAAAGGAGAGATAGATCAGCTAGCCTGTTTGAAGTCCTAAAATGGTCGCTCTAGGCAGCAGAAGTGCCCACCCTTGACGTGTGCTAGTAGGCGGATGATTTTCAGGCTCCTGATTCACATAAATTCTCTGTCACTCTTAGACTAGTTTATATAGTGCTAAAGATATCCAGACACAGGTACTCCTTTTATGAGTGGTTCCTATCTAAACCTGAAGAGATATAGAGACTTTGTCAATTAGCAGGTTTTTCTTTTGTGAAACAATCCGCATCATTTAAACCTGACTTTGGAGGGATTTTTAGTCCTCCTTTTCAGTTCATTAGTATATGCTTGCAGTGCATACATACCACAATCATCTTGGGGAGCTGGCATGTGTACACAACACAGCCTGTTTTGTTTTGTTTTTTGAGACAGGGTCTCGCTTTGTAGTTTGGGCTGGCTCTGAGCTCACTACGTAGCCCAGGCAAGCCTAGAACTCAGCAATCCTCCTGTCTCTGCCTCCCAAGTGCTGGGATTACAGGTGTGAGCCACCATGCCCAGCAGCCTGTTTCTTTTTTTGTTTAATCTTGTAACTCTTTCTCTCCCCTTCCTTCCTCCTCTAATAAGCAATCACAAAGTCACCAGTAAATGAGCAACTTTGGCATTTAGGTTGGCTCTGTGTATATAATTAGTATTTTCGGAAATCCCTAATTTTTTTTTGCTTTTTTGAGACAGGGTCTTGCTTTGTAGTTCAGGCTGGCCCTGAGCTCACTATGGTGCCCAGGCAAGCCGCCGCGAACTCAGCAATTCTCTTGTCTCTGCCTCCCAAGTGCAGCAATCAATTTTTGATAGGTAGAAATACAAGCTTGTTAGAACTGAAGTATTAGTTATACCTTTCAACACACTTAGCTTGTCAGATTGCTTTAAACCACTTTGTTAACCAAAGAATTAGTGAAATTTATAGCACCATAACTGAAACATTTAGGCTTATTGGCTGGAAGATTATATTCATTTTTGATAAATACTGATTTTTTAAAAAAAGATTGTGCATGTACAAGTTTCTTTTTTTCTTCTGTGAATTAAATACCTATAGAAGTGTATCCATCTGATAGTCAATAACCAATGATATTCATGAAATTAGTGCTACAAATTCAAGCTTACTAATATTCCTGTGTTAGTGCTTCTTCCTGATGTGGTTCCAATTTTCATGAAGGTAAATTCTGTAAATTATCCATTTGGTGTCAGTTTTCAGTGTTGGACATGTTGAGGAATTATAAATGCTATTGTTTCATGCTTTAATGTGGGAAAAATTAATGATTGCTCTGTTTTGGCAAAGCATGATGCTGTAACTGCTTTTTACCTTCAGTACTTACTGCATCACTCTTTGTGTTTTTGAAAGGCATTGCATTCCTTTGATGTACAAAATGTTTCTAACATTACACTTCAAGGCAATAATCAGGATGATGTGAATACACTTCAGATTTCTGAATTAAAACCTCATGCCGAATTGGTGAGCCATCACTAGAACTGCCATTCCTTGGTTTCTCTGTGACACGTTACCAGGGAAAATTCATTGCCTTCAATAAGAATTAGCTTGAGACAAATTTAGCTTTTCAGAGCTGATTAATGTCTTTTCCTGTTATGAACACCTAATCTTGTACATGAAACACCTTTGTTCCTTTTCATAAGGAAATTTTAAGGTCCATTTTCTATGAATTTCTACTTTTTAAGTATTGGCAGGTACTGATTTATTTTATTTTATTTTTTGGAAACAGGGTCTCACTTTGTAGTTCAGGCTGGCCCTGAGATCACTATGTAACACAGGCAAGCCTCAAACTCAGCAATCCTCCTGTCTCTGCCTCCTGAGTGCTGGGATTACAGGTGTGATCCACCAAGCCAGGCAATATTGATTTATTTTTAAAATATTAGTATACCTCATTGATGGTGAGGTAGCTGGTAAAATATGAAACTATATGTTATTATAGTAAATGCTACAGTTATTTGAGTTTTATAAACGGAATAAATGAAAACCTTACAAACCATCTTATAGCAGGTAGTTTAGAAGGAATTAAAAAAAAAGTATGTGTTAGGGATCTATAATTTTTTTTTTTTGTACCAGAGAACAAACTCAGGATCTTGCACTTGCTAGGCAGGTGGGGTGCCACTGAGCTCCAGTCCTGGCCCAGGAAATATATAACTTTTAAGGTGTAGTTAAAAGCTCTGTAAACAGATGTCTTGATGACTTTTAATGACCTTGTCATCTCAACTGTTACAGTACATGAAAATAAATGGAAAGCAATCCCAATGTTTACATTACCAATATTAGGATGTAAGTAATTTAAGGTACAAGTTCATGACTCCAAATTTTTTTGTAACAGATTCTATAATATATACAATGTACATAGGACTTCTTAACTTAGTTTTGATGAGGTGGTAGGCTTTTAATGATGTTGATCACAAGGATGTTAGTAATAGCTAATAAATGGTTAGAAACAATTTTGCTAATGACAATGACAGTTATGGCTTCTTTGTCTAACTGGATAAATTTATAGTAATAATAAGCTAAGTAAAATTTTGGCTACAGATTTGTTGGAGAACTGTAACACTGAATGAGTCATGGAACCATGAATGGCTAAGAATTTAAAAAGAATATATCCTAATAATCCCTGGAAAAATTGTTTGTTAATTGTCAAATGACACCAAGATCTGTGGCAAAAAGTAATAGTCTACTGAGATGAAAGCCCTAGAGTTGGTAGACCGGATAATTTGGAATTGATTTGTTGTGATCACCAAATAAATGAGGTAATCAACTCACAAATAGAAAAAGTTTATTCCGCAGCTTTGGAGATTCTGGTTCATGCTTCTTGGGCTCTACTCATTGCAAGGCATCACAGCAAGGTGCGAGGGCCTGGTGAAGCAAAACTGCTTCCCTCATCGCCAGGAAGGGAAGGAGCGAGGGAGCAGATCGGGCCTCTGGGTTCCTTTGAGAGCACGGCCCAGTCACACAAAGACCTCTGACTTGAGGCCTGCCATTGCGTAACAGCAACATCCTGGGGAATGAGACTTTATTTCACACATAGGCCTTTGACAGACATTCCCGATCCAAAGTATAGTGGAGGTCAAGGTCATGATATGTCCAGAGCTTCAAATAGTGATCATTTTTTTGTGTACACACTTTCAAAGTCTCAGTGATATTTTGAAATTCACAACTTATTGCTGATACCCACAGTGACCTTACTGAATGTTAGGTAGAATATTAGAAGTGAATCTCTTATTCCACTGTACCTATTGGCCATCCTCCCTCCATTTCCCCTGTGTTTTCCTGCACTCAGCATCAGTCAACCACAGTCCTAATCTATTTTGGTGAGATCAACTTTTCCAATTTCCACATGTAAGCCAGAATGTATTTTTTTTTCCTATGCTTGACTTACATGACATAATCTTCATAGATGTAACTTCTCAGCTTACTCTCTTCTATCACAGTATAGTTGGGTGACCTTGAATATATTATTTTGTTGCACTAGATTTAGTTTTGTCACTTATAGAATAGTAATAGTAATAATAATATGGAGCTCATGGTGTTGCCCTAAGCATGGCAACATAAAATGAGTAGCTTGATAGCTCGCCATAAACACTAATCATTAAGCTGTATTGGCAATTTCAAGAATTATGTATTACAATACCCTCTTTCCTCTCAAGGCTAGTCTGGTTTACTTTTTTTTTTTTTTCCAGTACTGGGGATCAAACTCAGGCCCTTGTCCTTCTCAGGTAGGTGCGGTACTAGTTGAACTGAATGCCCAGTCCCTGGTTTACTACTTGAATTAAAATTTCTGTGATGTAAATTAAGGATATTTATAGACATAGATATATTTTTTGACTAAAATGTTTACTAATAATTGTTATGAAGTTCATGCCTCTTAAATACATATTAGAAAGACTATATTTCCACTGCTATTGATGTCAGCTAGACACAGAGATATATGAACATAGAGAAAAATCAACATGAGGAAAGTAAAACTTTATTAACACCTTAAATCTGATTTGAAGTTGATGGATCATGAGAGACATTTGTTGGCATGATTCATCATTCCTGGTCAATTAATGAGTACAATTTCCATTTTCTGAAAAATAATTTGTGAAAAGTATTATATTACTAAGGATCAAAATGTCAAACCACCTAGTTATCTAAAAAAAAAGTGGGGTTAGAAGTAATAGAAAGATTCTCCACACAATACAAAAAACAAAACCACAAAAGCTTAGCCTTGATTCATGGAGAGTACTGTAAAACCATTGAAGAAATTTATCTTTAAACCTAGGCTCATTCAAATTCTTGTCTTCCCTGGCAATATCCCTATAGGTTATATTCAGTGGATCACATGTATGTCAGTCTTTTGACCTCTGTAGAACACTTTGCCACTGTCTTTATTGGTTTTTAGTGATGCTTGTCTTATTTCCTAATTGGGTTCTTCATGCTGAGAAACCTTAGGGAAAGAGGCAGAATATGAGGGTGTACATGAGAATGTGAGGAATTGTACTAATGGATGATTCCTATCTAACAGTACCATGTTTGAATGCACAGAGTGGGATTGACTTCAATATTTCAGCCATGTTAAGTTTTGCACGATCAAATTTTACATATGAAAAAGTAACACTCTGGGCAATTGGTTCTCTTTAATGTTTATGATAGCTGCTTCAGTGTCCACAGAGGTTCAAAAGTCTCCATATTTGGAGGGACTGTTTGTTATTTTTGAATACTGTACAAAAGAAAATGTACAATATGAACATTGCTGGGTTCTCCGAAACTTACTGCTTTACCTGAGTTATACAAATAATGAAAAAATGAGTGTAATGAATGTTTTTAATAAAATTCCTTTATTTTTATTTTATATAGTTTTCTAATTTATTATAGTTTTGATATTTCAGGCAAGATCTACAGAAACATGTTAAAATTTTATGAGAGAAACTTCTTATATTGAGACTTACTTTTTTTTTTTTTTTCTTTGAGACAGGGTCTCGCTTTGTAGTTCAGGCTGGCTCTCAGCTCACTATGTAGCCCAGGCAAACCTCAAATTTAGCAATCCTCCTGTCTCTGCCTCCCGAGGGCTGGGATTACAGGCGTGAGCCACCACGCCTGGCACTGTGGTATGTGGTATTGATGGCTGGTGGGCGTGAGTCGCCACACCCAGCATTGTATGTGGTCACTGGGATCGAACTCAGGACCTTGCGCTTGCGAGGCAGGCGCCGGAACCACTGAGCTAGCCCTCCGGCCCGAGACTTTTTTAAAGAATATTTTTGTTTTACAAATCTCATGAACAGTCAAAAGTCAGTGATTTCAGTACTTATCCAGATAAATTCTGCACATGATTTGTGAATCTTGCAGAAGTTTCAGCAGAATCAGAATTTTGGATCACTAATTCTATTTTCATAAATAAAGTCCTTGTATGTCACACTCTGTGTGTGATTCAATCCATTTTCAGTATTGAAAAATAAATATGACTTTAGGCTACAAATTTATCCTCTCACTCTTACAGCATTGAGAAGAAAATGTAAAAGAGATTCCAACCATCACTATATAAAATGTCTTTCAAGTAAAATTACATATTTCAGCCTTTCAAAATGCTGAGCTAAGGTGAACCTAAAAGCATCAGCTGCTCGGATCATAAATTCAGCTGTGGCATTTTAAATTCATTTGAAAAAAATTAAAACTGAAAATGACAGTGTCTTATTGGTTCAGTTGAATACAATGGCTTGCATAAAATATTTTATATGGTTTTTTATTAACCTATGAAATGACTGAGCCAGATATGGCTTCTTAATATTTGCTTTCTCAAGGTAAAATCTTTTTAATCCAGCTGAAAACTTATACAGGCAAAATTAAAAACTAATCACTTTTCTGATCTGACCTCACTGTTCTGATTACTGTCCCTATGTTTAAATAGCATGAATGAAAATAAAAGCCTAAAGACATCATTCTATGGTCATTCTTTCGTTACTTTGGTTTGGTTCTGCTTTTACTGCCGTGGAGTTAAAACATTTAGAAAAGGAGAACAGCGCTCAGTAGGTGGCGCTAAAGAGACATACAACAGCGATCTGTCAAATCTTATTGTCAGAGATTTATTACAAAGTTTAGGAGTAAGGATGTTGGAGGTAAAGATAGCCTGATTGTATTGTCTCACCAAATATCTCACATAATATCTCACCAAATGACTTTAGGTATTTATTGAATCTCCGCTTTGTACTGAATTTGAGCATAGTGCTCATTTTTACTTGTCCACTTCACTATATTTTTTAAAATAGATAAAGGATCTTCTCCTGCTGAAAATAAGCCTAGTGTTTTTGCCTGAATGGAGGGCCTTCTGATTTTCTAAAAAAGAGAAAAAGTGGATTATACTGGATGGTTCATTAAACATGCAAAATAGAATTTGAGTGAGATTCTTGGTAGTTATTAACTACTAAGAAATCGTATCTTGCTTGTCTTTTAGACATACCTGCAAGATTATTCACCAGTTTCCTGTCCAAGAAAGATGTTTCACATGAAACCATTCTTTTAAAAACTGCAGCACACATCCAAAATGAGAAATGTACCTACTATGGCAATTAAATGGTCTTGATGGAATAAGCAAATACTAATTGGAATAGACTGAAGGAATCGACCACCTTGTCAATTTGAGAGTTAAACTAGGAAAAGATATTCATCTCTGTGTTAAAATGCGTCTCCTGAGAGTTCCATTCTAAATGCAAATTAAGAGGTATTTTCTAAGAGCTTACGAATGCCTGTTCCCAATTCTACACCATCTAATTCAGGATCAACATTTCTAGTATCTTGTTTTTTATTTTTCAATTTTCTTCCCCAAAATAAATCTCATTGAATTGTATGTTTTAATTTGAATAAATCAATCTGCTTCACATTTTATAATCCTATGTGAAGCAGAACAAGTAAAATTACAAGTAAAATGACATATTTCAGCCTTTCAAATGCTGAGCTATGTGAAGCATAGGATTATAAAAATGTGAAGCAAGAAGTTTGGTGAAGCAATGTCAAAGTGGCTCTCTCTATATGAATAATATTTAAATGACAATATATTTAATTTTTCACAACTAATATAAAACATGGAGGAAACTCATAGAAATCACATTATTGTTTAACCAAAGTAAATTTGCTTATTAAGAAATCATTTGACTTTGGCCAACAAATTGAAATTCTATTTGTTTTCATTTTCTCTTCCTAACAGGAATGACTTCTAAGGTACCATGATTCACTCTGTACAGTTATGTAAAACAGAGACCATCTTTCAATGCGTTCAAGGCACAAGTGTCCCAGGTGTAACTATAAAAATATTTTGTCGCTTAGCAAGATTAAATTAAAATGTTTTCCCAATGGCAGGAATCTTCTAAGACAGCCTGACACCTTCTCAGTGGGGTTATCTGAGAAAAAAAAATATGTCTATAAGAGCCACAAATTCCACAGTTAGATATGCCTCACTTTTACCCATGTATATAAGCAAAGCTCTCAAGGAAATTGACATCAGTTACATTCCCCACTTAGCAACTCCCATAATTTAAGAGGGTCCATGATACATTTTCTGTAAATGCCTTTGGCAGTGAACACAATAAGTTAGAGTTTGAGAAGGTGACCTTCCTTCCTCTTCCCCCTTTTCTTTCTTCCTCCTTATGCCGGTCTGTAATTCACATACCACGCTATTAATCCATTTCAGGTACACAATTAAGTAGGGTGTTTTTAAAAATATATATCCACAGAATTGTCTAACTATCCCCACAGTCAAACTTATCTCATTTCTTCCTATTTCTCCTTGACTCTGTTGGTCCTAGGCAACAGCTAATCTATATTCTCACTCACATTTTAAATTCCTTTAATAATATTTTACATTCTCTGCATTATGTGGTGGTTACTGTGAGGCTTATCATGTACATCTTATCAGAATCTACTTGAGATTTATAGTGCCATTTTCAGTAGATATAGATAGTTCAGTCTTAGCCAGCTCCACCCTTTCCTCTCTGCTGTGCCAGTCCTGTAGACCTCACATTTATTGACGCTGCAATCCTAACCATACAATGCTATAGCTTTTTTCTTTGTATAAAGTTTTTTCAAAGAATTTAGGAAAAGAAATAATGGTGAGTACATATTTATAGATTTTGTAGCATTATTTGCTATTCACATTCTCTTTATTTGTACTTGTGTTTTTCATTTGTGCTTTGACTCCTGAGGCTTCTTCAGTTGTTCCATGGATTCTTCTGCTACCTTTTCCTTACTGTCATATAGCTCATGTTCACTCATAAACTGTACATTTATTTTTGGATATTATTACTTTTTATATATGACACCCCTAGCAATATGATTATATACAGAATTATTTTACATATGCATTACATATACTGTGTATTTAAAACAATATATATTATTTTACATAATTTCCTTTAAATAAGAGAAAGAACAATTTGCATTTATTCTATAGCTTATAATCATACAACTGTATCTATTGATGTTCTTTGATTTTTCTTCTTATGGATTTGAATTATTTCACTTTCTTCCTGAAGACAACCTGTATTGTTTCTTGTAAAATGAGTCTGATAACAAAAGATTCTTTCCACTTCTCTGGGAATACATTTTGCCTTCATCTTTGAAGGGTAGTCCGGCTTGAGATGAGATTCTAGGTTGGCTGTAGTTTTGCTCATTGTTGTAAATATGCCATCCCATTGGGGAAATTTGCTTCTGGTGTTTCTAATGAGAAGTCAGTAATTAACTATACAGGGCTTCCTTGGTATTTAATAAATTACTTTTCTCTTGCTGCTTTCTGAATTTCATCTTTGTTCTGTCTTTGAATAGTTTTCTCTAAGTGTCTGGGTGTAAATCTCTGTATTTTTCTATTAAGAATTCTTCAGATGTGCGGTTGTAGCTCAGTGATGCCATACACCTGCTTGGCAAGCACTAGGTCCTGAGTTTATCCCCAATACCTCAGAGAGGAGAATTCTTTAAATTTCTTCAAGGTATTTTGAATTTTTTAATTGAATTCTTTATTGGTACAATTTATATAGATCTCACAATAACATATAACATTGGGGAATTTGTACCAGTATATGACACGTTAATTCTCATTTTTACCCGTATCCCTACCCACCCACACCTCCCCACCCCCTTTATACATGCTCTTTTATTTTCTTTCTGTATCATATTTATTCCTTCCCCTCATTACATTCCCACACCAAATTTCCTACTCTATAAAAGCTGTCATACTTTCTAGAGCTCATTTGCATCTACAGGTAAGGTATTTTGAATTTTTAAAATTCAAATTTCGTTGGTTTTCAGCCATTTAAAAATATTTTATGTTCTCTTCTTTCGGTACTGCCAACATTTGGTATATATATTCCACATTTTTCTGAGTCTCTAGTCATTTTTCTTTACTGTTCCTCTCTGTTTTTCATATTGCAAAATTTATACCACTCTATCTTCAATTTGATTGACTCTCTGCCAGTTCAAATCTAGTTTTGAGAGCTCTCTTGAATATTTTATTTCAGTTATCGTATATATCAACTCTAGAATTTCCATTGATATTGTATGTTTGATGTAACATTGTTATCATATCTTCTTTCACTTTTCTAACTATAGTGTCTCAGAATGTATTTATAATAGTTATTTTGAAATCCTACTTTGTTAAATACATCACTTGGACCCTTGCAAAGACACTTTTTCTGTTTGCCTTTTCCTGCCTATGGGTCACATTTCCTTTTTTTTTTTTGACAGGTCTCGCTTTGTAGTTCAGGCTGGCTCTGAGCTCACTATGTAGCCCAGGCAAGCCTCGAACTCAGCAATCCTCCTGTCTCTGCCTCCTGAGTGCTGGGATTACAGGCGTGAGCCACCACGCCCGGCACACATTTCCTATTTTTCTACATGCTGCTTAATTTTATATTGAAAATGGTATATTTTGGTTAACGTTTTAGCCACCCTATGTACCGAGCTCCCGTCCAAATTTCTTGTTCACTGGTATGTTTGGTAAGTAGGCTGGACTACAGCTTCGATCTCTGTCTTCCCGCAGTTGGCTGAAGCTTGGCTATGTGCACAATCACCCTGAGATGAAGTGATTTTGGCCCTATTGTCTTTGATCTTCCCTCTTCCTGATCTCTTTATTAATCTGTCTGCCTCTGTAACTATCACATCCAGCTGTTCGCCCACGCTAATTGCTGCCCGATTGCTCTATTGTTTTTAATATTACCTTGGAGGCATTAATTGCTTCACAGTTTGAGTCAATTAAATGTAGACAGATCCCTTTGTAAGGATGAGGCCAATCTCTAAGCTTCATTCTGTCCTTAAGGGGGCGCGGAGATAGCTCTTTCTCTGGGGCGCAGAGATAGCTCTTTCTCTGGTTCTGTCTGATAAAGTTGTAACTTGTTTACAATCTGGCTTACACTTCTTATGGAATTCCTAGCCTTCTCTTAGTTTCTTGCCACTGAAATTTTCCACTGTTTTCAAGAGTGTTCTTCAGCTTGAGTGTCTACACACTCTGTTCCAGATAAATTAATTCCATGGAGAGATATTTGGAGACCTCTGCTTTTACTCTGTTTCTCCACCACCACCACCCGCAGGTAAAACTTCTGCCACTTCTCTGAAGACAAAACCAAAACTGTTCTCAGAGTGAGATCATGTTTTACAAGTAGAGTTTTGTGTAAGGTGGTGGACTGAGTCTCCTCAGCTTGCCCCTACCAGCACGGAATCTCTCCATTACAACTGACCCAGGGTGAGGACTACTGGGGACCTAATATTTATGGTGTGCAGCTCCTGGGGTGAAACTTCTGTCCAACGAGTGGGAGCTGCAGAAAGATATCTCAAGCTACGCAGCTGCTCTTTGCCGAAACAGAGGTTGGATGTGAGAAAGATGGAACTGCTGGCAGCAGATGACACCTCGGGAAGAACTGTAGCATTTGCTTGGGAGCTGGGAGGAAAAGTATTCCCTTGTTCTTGGCAACATACACATGCAAGAAGCTTCTATTACACTGATCTGGGGATGTGGGTGACAGAGGAACTGGGCTGGGGCTCAAGTGCCACAGACTTGGTTGGTTTCATGGAGATTTAGTGGAGAATCATGAATGTTTCTTCACTAGGTTTAGGCACTTTGGCCAATTTCTAGAGCCATTACATGGTGATGTATTTTTACGACCTTTAGCAGTTATGAACATTTCACTAGGGATAATATATGTACAGATTTTTGTTCCACCATTCCAGAGTCTTCTCATTCTAGCTACTACTAGTTCTAATAGAATGTCCTGCTTGCTTTAGGGTGCAAACTCTGCCCCACTGTTCTATCTATTCACACTGTCATAACATTTCTTACATTTGCAAAATGCATTTATCAGACCAAAAAGCTCACCAACATTTGTCTTCTTTCTAGGATAATATAATCATGGAGAGTCATATTCCCACAAGAAGGATTTTTACTTTGAATATGTCTTCTCCTGAAAGGCCAATTCTGTTCATCTTAATTATTTTATACCTGATCCTGTTTCCCTTCATGATCTCTGATCTGGTAGTACCATATTTGTTCCTCTATCATCTATATTGTATCCATTTTGTGCTAACTTCCAGATGCAATTACATATTGAAAATTACTCTGCTACTTGTTATCCTTAAATATATCTTTATATGTGCTACAGAGTTTTCTCTAGGCCACCTGGAGGACAGATGTAATCTCCAGTACTTAAACACATTTATAATCTCTGTATTTATTTGCTGATATGCTTTAAGCTCAGTGAAGTTTAGAACATGCAGTGCTTCCTATACATCAACAGGTTCCTCTGTTGTCAATATTCTCCATTGCAGTGGTACATTCATTACAACTGATAAAGCCATGTTGACACATTATAACCACCCAAAGTCTGAAGTTTATGTTAGGATTCACTTCTTGTGTTGTACACAAAAAGTGTGATTCTTTACATAGAAGACTCAACAAGCACTGCTGTAGGAGTCTTAGCAGCAACAGATTCAGCAAAGTAGCAGGTCACAAAATCAGTACACAAAACTCAACAGCATTCTTGCCCAACAACAGGGAACCTACCAAGAAAGAAATCAGAAAGACAAGACCACTCACAGAAGCTTTATAAAATCAAATATCTAGGAATTGCCCTCAAGACCCCTGTAATGAAAATTACAGTCCTCCAAAACTGAGATCCCAGGGGACATTAGAACACGAAAGACTTTCCTTATGCTGGGGACAGGAAAAGCCAGTGCTGAAAAATGGCCATAGCAGCAAAACAATATATAAATTTAATGTCATTCTAGTAAAAAATACCAAAAGCATTTTTTTTTTTGAGACAGGGTCTCATTTTGTAGTTTGGGCTGGCTCTGAGCCATTACACTATGTAGCCCAGGCAAGCTTCGAACTCAGAAATCCTCCTGTCTCTGCCTCCTGAGTGCTGGGATTACAGGCGTGAGCCACCACGCCTGGCACTGTGGTATGTGGTATTGATTGCTGGTGGGCGTGAGTCTCCACGCCCAGCATTGTCTGTGGTTTCCAGGAATTGAACTCAGGACCTTGCGCTTATGAGGCAGGCCCCGGAACCACTGAGCTAATCCTCTGGCCCCAAAAGCATTCTTCAAAGAAGTAAAAGTGAAGTGAAATTTATACAACACTGGAAGAGATCCCAAATACCAAAGCAATTTGCAATGATAAGAACAGAGCTGGAAGTGCCAAAATTCCACGTTTCAGTTACAGATTCTAAATGACAAATCCACCGTGATAAAATCAGCATGGGACATGCATAAAACAGACTTATCAACCAGCTGAACAGGACTGGGGACACGGGAGGATCTCCGCGAGCATTCACCATTTGATTAAAGGAGCCAAGTCACACTGATGAAGAAACAGCCTCTTTAAGAAATGGTGCTGAGAAACATGGCTGTCAGTGTGCAGAATAATAAATATGCTACCATTTCCCTCCCCTGTACTGCCACCAAATCAAAATGGATTGATATTAAAACAGAAACAGTGAATTTACTGGAAGATAGCATAGGTAAAATTCTTGAAGACATAGGCATGGGCAAGGACTTTCTGAACCGAACTCATGGACACACAAAAAAATACTGAAAATTATTAAGTGTGAATTTATCAATTTTAAAAGGTTCTGCACAGCAAAGGTAACACAAACAATATGAAGAGAATAGGAAAAAATTATTCTCAGAGAGAGGGCTAATATCCAGAGTATATATAAAACTCAAGCAAACTAGACCCCCCCCCAAATAGAAGACCCAGTCAAAAATGGGCCACTGGAATGAACACACCGTCCTGAAACTATGAAGTCCAAGAGACTGTGGACTAAGAAATATATGAAAAAAAAGTGTAGTAGTCCTGCTCATTGATGCAAATCAAAACCATGGAGGCTCATTTCACTTTACTCCAGCAGTATGTTTGTCTTTAAGGACTCAAAAAAATGACAGATGCCAGGGAGGTTGTAGGGAAAAGAAAAGTTCTATACTATTGGTAGGAGTGTAAACTAGAACAACCACTATGGGAATCAGTACAGTAATTCCAAAAGAACTGAATTTTGAGCAAATTTATAATCACATTTACTCACCAACAGTAGGGTAGATTTACTGACCTAAGGATCCTTTGTACTCTACTCATTCAATATCTGTCATGTACTGGTATTTATTATGTAAAAAATACCATACACACACACGTGTGTGTATATAGTATTTTAGTTTCAAATCTCAGTGATGAGGTATCTATAGAGTTTTTACATTTTTTCATTGGATTGTTGTTTTTCACTGAGGAGTTTTAACAGTTCTTTGTACGCATGTTGGATTCCTGAGATGTAAGAATTCTTGGGAATTGTTAATTATGTTGGATCCTAGATCCCAGTCTGCAGCCCATGTTTGCTTTCTCTTCACAGAAGCTTTTGCAGAGAAGAAAATCTATCTTTGGATTTTTTTTTTTTACATAAGTGTTGTATAAGTTAGTAAATACAGGTCATCTATTATTTTTCCATAGATTATGCCTTTGATGTTATATCTATCAAATCATGGAAAATCTGAAGTTATTTAAATTTCTCCTATATAGTATTCTAAGAGTTTTACAAGGCTGTGTGTTTTACATTTAGGTCTATGATCCACTGTGAGTTCATTTTTTACTGTAGTGTAAAATTTGTGCCCAAGTGATGAGAACAGTGATGAATCTGATTTCCCAAGGGGCTATCCAGTTATTCCACCATGTGTGGGAAAGGTTACCTTTATTTCACTGCATTGCCTTTGTCCTTTTGTCAAATCTTAGTTGACTATGGGGGTCCACTTTTGTGATCTCTTTTCTGTTCCCTGGACATGTTTTTCTGTAGCCTTGCCTACATCACATTGTCTTGATTGCTGTGGCTTTCTAGCATGTCTTCAAATCAAGAAGTATCAGTCCTCCAATTTTGTATTTTTCCTTCAACTTTTCAAAGCTGTTTTGAATTTTCTGTATCCCGAGGTAAATCTTATCAGTTTATTGATACATACACGGAATACTTTGCTGATATTTTGATTGAAATTGCACTGAAGGTAGGAAAAACTGACATCTTGAATCTTCCCATTCATGGATATGGTATATTGCCTCCACTAATTTCCATTCTTCAGTTTCATGTATTAGACTTCTTCATAAAACACCTGTATCTATTTTGCTACCTTTGTAACTAAGCATTTCCTTTGGGATACTAACATAAGGTTTTGATGATTTTAAATTTCAAATTTCACTTATTTATTGATGGTACATCGGAACACAATGGACTTTTCTAATATTAATGGTGTATCTTGAAGTTTGGCTATAACCTCCGATCAGTTTAGGTATTTTCATTGTTGTTGACTTTTTAAAGATTTTCTGCATAATTATGTTATCTGTCTTCCTTTCCAATCAGTGTGCTCATTGCTTTTGTTTATCACATTGCCTAGAACTTGTAGTACAACGCTGGAAAGAAGTGGCATGAAGCAACATCCTCTTCCATTTTCTGTCTCAGAAGAAAACTTCTAGTTTCACAATCTGGTGAATCTTTTCCATCTTTTGTCTGCCTGGAATTTATTGAGCTTCCTGGATGTGAGAAGTTTTAGTTTCAAATAAATACAGAAAACATGAGACTGTTATTTCTTGAAATCTTTTTATTCTCTTCTTATGTCTTCTGTCTCTCAGGAGCCCAATTAGAGGCACATCAGGCTACTTAAACTTTTCCTTAGTACAATGATAGTCTCCTAACAATGTTAAGTCTTTTTCTTCCTTTCATTTTGAATAGTTTTGATTATTGCAAAAATCACTATTTTCTCTTCCATCATGTTTTATCTACTGTTATTTATATAAGGTTTATGTTTCATCACATTTTTTTCCTCCGTGTAAATCAAATGTATTTCTAAAATATTTTGTCTGTTATTAACACATTGTTTTCTTCTTTCTTCTTGAACACATGGAATAGTTTTGTTTACATCTATATGTTCATCTACTTATTATATCATCTGCCCTTTTATTGGTTTAATTTCAGTAAACAGATTTTTGCTTTTACATTAAGTTGTACTTTCCTGCTTTACAGGTAAGAACAGAACAGCTCTGAGTCTGTCATTGCTTTTTCGCAACTATCGACACAATACTTTTCTGCATAATCCATCCAATGTCTAGTGTATCAAAAGGATTTTACCCACTGCTATTCGGAATACGGTTTATTTAAAGGGTCACTTAACTAGTGGGTCTTATTTTCCTGCATTTTTTGCTGTAGTTCCTTCACAAAATTTGGTTAATTTGTTTCACATTTGTACACAGAGAGTAATGAGCGGGAACCATCTGTGGATCTGCAGAGCCCTCGCTCTGCGCAGCTGTCATTCCCTTGCACACAGCCATGCAAACCACACACACCTCAGGCTCCCTCACATGCCAGATCCAGTTCTGGAAATCAGAGGGTTTTCCGAACTCTGAAGGGGTCCCAGATCCTTATTTCTGCCCCCCTGAAATGTTTTTCCAAGCAATTACTTGGGGAAACTGTAGAGCTCATTTTACTGCCTTTTAGAGATTATTGTGTTGTTCTGCATCTTTTTCTTTTTTAGACAGGGTCTCGCTTTGTAGTTCAGGCTGGCTCTGAGCTCACTATGTAGCCCAGGCAAGCCTCGAACTCAGCAATCCTCCTGTCTCTGCCTCCCGAGTGCTGGGATTACAGGCGTGAGCCACCACGCCAGGCACTGTGGTATGTGGTATTGATGGCTGGTGGGCGTGAGTCTCCACGCCCAGCATTGTATGTGGTTACCAGGATCGAACTCAGGACCTTGCTCTTGCGAGGCAGGCACCGGAACCACTGAGCTAAATCTCTGGCCCTGTGCTGCATCTTTTTCAAAATCTGAAAACTACTGTTTCATGTATTTTGTCTGTGTTCTTTTTACATTTTCCCTGTTATTTCATTAATCCTTAAAGGAAAAATGATTATCTCCTTGATCTCAAAATATATTGTCTAATATATTTCCTAGGTTACTTTTTACACACTGGCCTTTAATGTGCTGAAATTCTACTAGTAAATACAACTTTATGTAGAGACCTAATTTTAGACCTCTCAGTGTGAAATGGTTTCCACGGTATTTACTTTTAAGTAATCTATTATTTTTTTCTGTGCTGATTTGCTGCTGTCCACTTTTTAAAATTGTATTTCCTT
>PVIC010038556.1:0-17548 GCA_004025085.1 Thryonomys swinderianus
GAATTGATTTGAGCAGAAAAACCCGATTGCTTAACTAGTAAGAAAACTACCTCACCAAAGAGGAAGCATGGACTCCAGGCTCACTGAGTGGGTGGATCAACAATGTCTTCAAGGACAGGTCTCTTTTTGGCTTTCCATGACAATGTTGCTTTCCCTCATGGTGGCAGCATAATTGCCGGTAACACACACACTTGTGCTGGACCAAGAGGAGGGAGGACAGAACTACTACTTGTGGATTACGCTTTGAGGGGTGGATCGGACTAATTGAACCAGGTGTCTTCCCTGGCCCACTAGCAGTTGCCTGACTGGTTCAGACTAAACTAGATCTACCATCATCACAAGGCAGAAGAATGAACTCATGGACACGCTGGGGATCTTTAAGGCAGGAAGACGGGGAGTGGAGACTGTGTAACCAACAATGTCCATTTCAAGGAAGTAAATTAGATGAATGTGGAGACGTTTTCATTGATTTGGGCACTTTGGAAATCTGTCACGATCCTTGTAAGTTTACTGAGGGACGGACGCGAGTGTTAGATTGCCACGGGCTAGTAACACAGAAATAGCAAACACACAAAACTTACTGTGGAGGGAGAAAGAATATTGTAACTAGATGTTGGCTCAACATTCTGGAGTTGTTTTGTCATTGTTATATTGCCCAGGATTTGGTGGTATTTATGCTCTAAGGAGGAACTGTAGAGAAGGGAGGCTCTCTAAGAGATCGTCCTGGCTGGAGGACGGAACTGTGGAGTAGAGTGTTTGCTGATCGCGGGTGATGGGACTGGGTTTGAGGGCTTGGATTCAAGCCCTGGCAAGGGTAGGAAAGAAGAAGTGAGACTAAAGGAAGAGAATGGTAGGAGAGATTGCTGTCTAGTGGTCCCTAACTGAATGTATATTAGGGTGTCTTTCCAAACCCAGAAGGATTCTTTATATCTTTAATTTGTTGTGTTGGACATTTATGTACAGAAATAGAATCTTATGAATCTTTCCTTTTGTCACCTTTGCTAGCATGAAATCTATGCTTGGATCTGTGGGTGGAGGCTTCCATGTGTTGGTAAGTTTTCTTTCAGGATAGCAAGAGTATTGACAAATATTTGTAATCAAATGCCAATGTTAGGTCTATTAGTTGAGAGCCAGTGATGTCGAGTTTTAAAGTGTGTATGTGACTGTTGGTGAAATACAGATTCCAGGCGAGGGGTGGTGGTGCACGCCTGTGTAATCCCAGCACTCTGGGAGGCCGAAAACAGGAGGATTGCAAATTGGAACCCAGTTTAGGTAACATAGGGATGTAGCAAGGTCCTATCTCAGAGTAAAAACAGGGTTGAGGGTCTGTGTGTGTGTGTGTGTGTGTGTGTGTGTGTGTGTGTAGATTTAGCTCAGTGGTTCCAGCATCTGCCTGGCAAGCGCAAGGTCCTGGGTTCGATCCCTGGTACCATGTACCACAATGCTGAGGGTGGTAACTCAGGCCCACACACCCCTCCCAGCAACCAGTAACACAGTGGCATGGTGGCAATGCCAGGTGTGGCTCATGCCTGTAATCTCAGCACTCAGGAGGCAGAGACAGGGGAATTGCTGTGAGTTATAACTACAAAGTAAGGCCCTATCTCAAAAACCAAAGCCAAAAACAAAAGATCCTGATTCTAATTCAGTAGGTGTGGGTTGGGGCCGCAAATGATGCCAGTGTTAGCGAGCTTCTGGGTGCTAGAGTGTGGTGCTGGCCCCACCACACTTTGAATAACAGGTAGAGGGTCGTTTCTTGTCTTTTGGATGGGTACAATCTGGGGGGGCCACTGACCGTGGAACAAAAAAGCAGAGGCTCTGAAAGCACACTGCTGGGAGCACCGCCCCAAGGCCTGTGGGTGCTGGACAGCAGATGGTGGGGTGGTCTTACTTTGGGAGCTCATAGCGTGGAACAAGGACGACTGGAGGGCAAAGAGGCTGATGGTACAGGTGTTGCTGAAGAGTACAGTCTGTAACTGGGTATGTACATATTTAATTTAAAACTAACCGTTTTTGATTTAGCTGTTCATCTTTATGTCAGTAGGGGGCAGTAGTGCAATTAAAACATACTTGAGACGCTTCCGGGTATTTGCCTTCTGTTGTGGGAAGCACTTTTCCTTAAGCTGTTTCCGGAAGTTTGGATACTGATTATGTAACACTTGGTCACCAAATGCACTTTCCTAGAGTGCATTCACTTCACAGTTATTTTATCACTGTTCGGTTATGGGCTGGGCACCGAGCTGGGCCCTGGTGGGTACAAGGGAAACCACCTAGTTCTTGTCTAGGAGAGAGCGCTCGGGCCTGGCCACACGTCGGTTTACCCTGCCCCTGGTTCTGATTTGGTCTTAGGGAGGGACCCTGGGATCCCAGGTGATTGTGAAAGGCTCGTTTCAGAAGCTCATGTGCGGCTACTATCCGCTGAGACGTAAGAGGTACCTTAGGCGCGCTGGGTCTCAACCTTGACTGCAGGCTGGAGTAACCTGGGAGGCTTTTAGAAGTTCCAGGGCCCTGGACGCGGAAGGAGGACGTTAGACTCTCCCAGGGCTGGGTACCGCCTTCCTCCTTTGAGAATTTAGAAGGAAGGACACCGGCAGGTGGCGCTCGAAGACTCTAGAGACGAAGGGGCGTGGGTGACCCTCGATTCTAGACGATCTAGTGTGAAGGACCTTCCAGGCAAAGGCAAACTCGAGCAAGGACACAGAAGTGAGAGTTCATTCAGCACACTGTTAAGTCCTTGAACTACCTCGTTTTATCTTAAAGAAATACAGCAGGACCCTTGACTTACTATGGGTTCCTGAGAGGAGCTGTAACTCAAATGGACTGTAAGTCAGTACAGCTGAGCTCTGGGTGTTTCCCTAGGTACACGCCATAGATAACAAGGGGGGCAGATGAGTCTTCCAGTGACCTAATTAACCCAGGTTGTTCTTATGTCAGGCCGGTGGCAGGCTGGTCATAACTTGAGGGTCCACTGTACTAAAGTTCCCCTTAGCTGCTGCCACATCTATGAAGCAAAGATTTCTACCAACCTTGAATACTTAGTTGTATAGATTAAATTCACTCACACCCAAAGGTGATATATTGGTTGGCATGAAGTACGCACAAAATACGGGTTGTTACTGAGTTTTGTTGGCTTCCTGCAGGAGGCTGTGGAGGGCGGTATGATAGTATGCAGTCTTGGAGTGTTCCAAAAGCATTTTTTATTTCAAAACTTGGGTATGTTTTGGTTTTGCTTTTTGGGGTGAGAGTCACATTGGCCCAGGTTGGCCTCAAACTCGAAGTGATCCTCTTGCCTCGGCCTCCCAAGTGCTGGTGCCACAGGTGCGCAGGCCATGCCCACTTTCAAGGCTTGATGGTGATCAGATGTGGGGAAACAGGCAGGAGGAGGATTCAAAGGTGTTGTGCACACTTTTAGCTTGGCATGTTGAGTGCTTGTCAGATCTAGTCATTAGATGAGCACAGAAAGAATAGCTAGGTTTGAGAGGAGCTGCCAGTTTGTGAATAGGTTGGTCTTGCTGAAGTGTCTGGGACTTTGACAGGTGGTTCCCAGAGGGAACCAGGGGTCTAGGGTTTTATTTTATGTTATGTTATTTTATATTTTAAGGCAGGGTCTCACTTTGTAGTTCAGGCTGACCCTGAGCCCACTATGTAGCCCAGGCAAGCCTCAAACACAGCAATCCTCCTGCCTCTGCCTCCTGAATGTTGGGATGACAGGCATGAGCCACCACGCCCAGCACTGTGGTATGTGGTACTGATGGCTGGTGGGTGTGAGTCACCACGCCCGGTATTGTGGTATGTGGTTACCGGGGATTGAACCAGGGACCTTGGGCTTGCTAGGCAGGTGCTTGAACCACTGAGCTAAATCTCCGGCCCAAGGCTTTTATTTTTCTTTTCTTGGCAGTACTGGGGATCGAACTCATTACTTTGCACTTGCCAGGCAGGCATGGTGCCACCAAGCTATGGTCCCAGCCCTCTAGGGTTTTCTTGAGGGAGCCCTGGGCTGGAGATTGGGGGACCAGGAGCTAGTTCCTTGCCCACTGAGGTTTCCACTCTAGGGCTTAGGTAGAGAAGGTGGCCGGGTGAAAGCTGGCCTGAGTCACTTCCTGAGGTGTAAGATGTGACATGTAATCAGGAGCTTACCTCAGAGGAACCTGAGTGAGTGTGTCCCTGGCGGTAGTCACAGTTACCTCACACATTCTTGGGCTTGGTGTGATGCTTGTGTGGCCTGTCTTCCTGAAATTCATTTTCTCCTATGTTACTAATATGTTATCAGTACAGACTGAGGGGGAGGACCATAATGCTACATGGAAAAGAAAAATTATTCATAAATTGAAAGAATTCTTTTATCTTTGAATGTTTTTTTATTAGTATTACTTTGGGGTTTTTAAGACAGGATCTTGCTATGCAGTTAAGGCCTTAAACTCACTATGTAGCCCAGGCCGGCCTGAGCTCTTGGCTATCCTCCTGCCTCAGCCTCTTGAGTTCTGGGATTACGGATTAGCACCACCACTCCCAGTTTTGAATGTTATTTTAAATGCCACATAGTTTGAAAGATAATAGAGATTTTTCCCCCTTACAATTTGAGCATCTCTGAGGGAATTCTTGAGGAATCACAATCATTTTTACTCACATAAATGGATTTTTTTTTTTTGAAACAGGGTCTCGCTTTGTAGTTCAGGCTGGCCCTGAGCTCACTGTGGAGCCCAGGCAAGCCTCGAACTCAGCCATTCTCCTGCCTCTGCTTCCTGAGTGCTGGGATTACAGGCATGAGCCACCACGCCCAGCACTGTGGTGTGTGGTACTGATTGCTGGTGGGTGTGAGTCACCATGCCCAGCATTGTATGTGGCTATCTAGGGGGATCGAACTAGGGACCTTGCACTCGCCAGGCGCAGGCACTGGAACTACTAAGCTAAATCTCTGGCCCACATAAATGGATTTTTGTAATGTGCAGAATTAACTGGATGCTTCCCCGCACCCTTACCCTGAAAAGAATTTGATCAGTAGATCACAAAAAAGAGAAAAGACTGCCCTGCAGCCCTGGCCCTGGCCGGAAGCACGGGCTCATCATGCTGGTTGTGTGTCGGTTTCTGGCAGAACGGCTTGCCGAGGTCTTGCACTGGCTCCGAGTCTTTGATCAGCCTCCTCGTGTCCCCTGGGCGGGAGGAAGGGTCACCTGAGAAACACCGAGCCACAGAGCCTGATGTGAGTGCGAGGTGCTGTTGATGCTCCTGCACTGACCGCTGAAGCCCCTGTGGTTTCAGGTTAGCACTCAGGGCCTAGGACTATAATAAAATCCACAATTTGTTTGCCAGTGATTCTGCTCAGTGTCCTGGAGATGAAAATCTCCTGCTAAGTGTCAGTGACCTCCCAGGTGCGTTTGCACCGGAGGAGGAGGGGCAAGCCTTAGATGACCCACGTCCTAAACGAATGCAGAGCCCAGAAACAAAATGGGGGAGAGAAGTGGATGATTTACTGCACATTTGTGATAAATTGACTTAGGACCTATGAGGGCAGCTCATGTCTGTAGACTTCTATGACCTAAATGTTTAATTTGTAACTATATGCAGATGTGTTCCACATCTGTGTCCTTCCAGGCCAGACTGGAACTTCTCCAAAGCTAAGAAATGAACTTTGATATTTGTGTGGTACATTTTCAGATACTGCAAGGGATGAGATGCGTGATGCAGAGGAAATGTCTGCCGCGAAATGCCTGTTTTAGAAAGTTTAAAGTTGAGTCTAATATGACCGGAAAGTGCCAGAATTTTTTTTTTAAATAGAGGGACTGAAAGAGTTTGTATCAGTTGATTTTCTCCAATAATGCTTTAGTGGAGTTTTACAGTTAGTTTATACAACATGAAACTTGACATAGTTATATTCAAGGAGAAAAATGATCACCATCTAATGCTGTCGTTTAGAATTTGAAAGCTATTTTGTACTTTCGCTCAGCTTTCCCTAATTTGGGCACAGCTGTGTTGTGCACTCGCCACGCCATGTCAAGCGATGCCACCACTCTGCTGGAAACGCGATCCTAAAGCTGGTGCCAGTAAAGAATTAAAATAATGCAAAGTGTGATATAACAAAGGCCGCTTTATTTAGGGGCAAAGTCAGGAAGGGAAGAGGGTAGACAACTGCCACCGGGCGGTGGGCGCCTCAGAGCCGGAAGCCTGGGAACGCCATCCCTGGCTCTTTGTTTTTTGCGGACTAGTGCCCCCCCCCCCCCCAGGCGGCCCGGGCCTGTCATCTGTCCCCTCAGCTGTCTTTTAGCCTAGGCCTTCCGGCCATTGATTTCTTCCCGTTTCTTCGAGCATGAGTGAAGGGGGACGTATTCAGAGGCAGCTTACTTAAGTAAAGGGGCCATGAACACATGTGTATCTGGTGCAGCGTTACACTGATGTTACAGTGAAAACACATGTGTCTATGCCTAGGTGTGCACGCGCGCTTGTGTCTTACATGTTAAATAAGGGTCCTTTGGCGGCTGTCCCTTAGCGCCCCTGCAGTCTGTCGGGTGGGTGAGCGCAGGCTCCCCTCTTCCAGGTCTAGTCGGCTTTCCCCTCCTTTGTCTTTCTAATTACTCAAACTGCCCAGTCTGCCTGCGGAGGGAGGCCCAAACCGCCTTCAGTGAGTTTCCTTACCAGCTCCGATGGGACTTTGTCCTCCTTCCCTCTTTGCCCGCCCCTGTCCCTGCCGCTCTGCGCCAATTTTAGTTGAAAACTTCAACAGTGCCAGTTTCTTTTTTTTGAGGCAGGGTCTCACTTTGTAGTTCAGGCTGGCTCTGAGCTCACTATGTAGTCAAGGCAAGCCTGGAACTCAGCAATCCTCCTGTCTCTGCCTCCCGAGTGCTGGGATTACAGGCGTGAGCCACCAGGCTCGGCACTGTGGTATGTGGTATTGATTGCTGGTGGGCGTGAGTCACCACGCCCAGCATTGTATGTGGTAACCGGGGTTGAACTCGGGACCTTGTGCTTGCAAGGCAGGCGCTGGAACCACTAAGCTAAATCTCAGGCCCCAGTGCCAGTTTCTTAATGTGATGCTTTTTAAACTTGGGCTCGCTGTCCACTAAAACTTTGGACAAACAAGAATTTAGAGCAAGGATCGTAGAGTTTCAAAATGCCAGAAGCCTGTAATTTTGAGTGTCTGTGCTTCCATGCTGCCATTGTCTGCAGTGTAGACAGCAGAGTTGTGCTTTGAGTAAATTTTAAGTGCACTTTAAGTACAGCTGTGTGTTGTCCGCAGCTTCCTTAGACCCCGAATCAGTGCCGGGTGCTTTTTTTTCAGCGCCCCTCCAGCTCGGCCTCAGGATTTATTTGTTTGGTTGGGGGGTGGTGAGGAGCCGTCTCTGGAAGCTGGAGGGAGATTACGAGTGCCAGTTCAGTGCCTTCCATGGGAGAATACCCAGGGCGTAGTTTTATATCTGTTCATTCCTTTGAGCCACCTTTTAAAGGGGGATGTAAGAAAATTACGAAGGTGCTTTTTAAACCTTTTCCCAACTCCTCAGTCTGGTGCAATCACAGCGTGTTTTTCTTGTGCGGCCTCAAAAGCCCCTCCTTTGTTATTGGAGGGGCTGGGCCATGCGCGCTGTGATGACACAGGAGGCGGAGCGAGTAACAGAAAGTGACGCGGTGACGCCTGCGAGTTTTCCGGACTGTATGGTGATGGCTTACGTCACTTGGCAAACACTGGTTTTGAGCCAACGTGTGGAGCCACACGGTTTGGGATCTCCATTAACGTCGCTGTGCATAGTCCACATATTTATTTCTCTTGTTTTTTTTTATACTTATGTTTGCAAAGATTTTTTATCATGAATCCAGGTTATCATCTGCTGAATGGAGTCTTGCACGTAATTTTTTTTTTCCAAAAAACATTGCAATTTCCTTTTCTTTAAAGAAGCCAAGCATACGAGTAGCTGAGGGGAAGTAGAAGGGAGTTTTGATCAGAGTCAAGAGAGCTCGGTGCCTGTGCTGGTCTATTAGGAAATAAAACCTGGGCCTAAATACATTTTACTTTGACAGAGTAGTTTTTCCTGTTAAACAACATATATTCTTTTTAGTTCGTTGAAAATACAAACAAATTTGAAAAGCAAGGCTTGAAGTAAATGTTCTCCTCCAATTTTTTCCTTTCTATACTCCCTTAAATCAGAAAAGATTGAGTGAATCTTAGGATGCTGATTGAAGAAAGGAAAAAAAGATATGTATTTTAAAATTTTTATCAGTACATGTTTGCATTACATGGTTACATTCCTTGTGGGGAGTTGGTGCACAAACAGCTCAGTTCTTTTTACTTCCCTTTCTCTGCCCTTCCTTCTCTCTCTTGGAGAAGAAGGTGCATTTTGAAGTTTTAAACAAGCAACAATCAATTTCTGTCTGGACGAGGAAATTCAGAATAATTTTGGAGCCTGGTAAATTACATATCATCTGGGTTCCACGTCTGTGAAACCAATAAGGCCAACAACATGACTCAGAACCTGTTGGGATGTACAGTTGTCTCACTCCTTGGCCCTGAGCTTTCTTTCCTGTTTATCTCACCAGTTTATTATTTTTCAACATAAATTTCACAAAGATTTGACAGCTAGTTTTAAAGAGTGGAAAATGAAACAGTCTCAGATGAAATATGTTTCTCTGCTTTGCTGGCCTGGATTTATAGTGAATTCTGCCCTTCAAAGGTAAAATAGAACCTGGTTTTCTGTGAGACAAAGATAATGTTAATCTTGAAAACAGCCTCTTTTTTTTTGTTTATCTTTTTAGATCATAGTCTGTTTAGATGAATGAGGAAGAACCAGAAGGTATCAGTCACTCTGAAGTATAGAACTGCAGGATTCTCATAAAATAGTTTTGGTTTTGGCCGGGCGTGGTGGCTCACGCCTGTAATCCCAGCACTCGGGAGGCAGAGACAGGAGGATTGCTGAGTTCGAAGCTTGCCTAGGCTACATAGTGAGCTCAGAGCCAGCCTGAACTACAAAATGAGACCCTGTCTCAAAAAAAAAACTAGTTTTGGTTTTTGTCATAGTGGGAAAACAGTGTTAAACATGGAGAATTGTTTATGAAGTCTGAACTTTTAAAATACTGGCTTTATAATCCCTCTTACTATCAATCAGTTGAAATGATTGTAGTTTCTATTGTTCATAAATATGATTGCTTCCAAATTTATTCATCCAGGTGCATCCATGTCGAGTCATTTTGGATATAGACTTAAATATCCTTTCTATTTATTTATTTTTTAATTTTTTTTCCAGTACCAGCGATCAAACTCAGGACCTTGTGTTTGCCAGGCAGCTGTGGCATGACTGAGCTACATCCCTGGCCCCTATCAATACATTTATGCTCCAAACTTTTATGATTGATGATATTTATCAAAAAATATCATCAGTGATGATATCTAAAAATATCATCACTGATAAAGCATGTTAATCTCCTTCACTTGGAGTTATCTTCATACGTTCTGGGAAATTCTCAGGAACCAGCCATTTTTGTTCTTTATGTATTATAAAACAAATCAATATTCATTGTAAAAACTTGGGGAAATATGGACAATACCAAAATATCACTTTTTTTTTTTTGAGACAGGGTCTCGCTTTTTGTAATTCAGGCTAGCCCTGAGCTCACTATGTAGCCCAGGCAAGCCTCGAACTCAGCAATCCTCCTGTCTCTGCCTCCCGAGTGCTGGGATGACAGGCGTGAGCCACCACGCCCGGCACTGGGCACTGTGGTATGTGGTGCTGATTGCTGGTTGATTGTTGGTGGGCGGGAGTCACCATGCCCAGCATTGTATGTGGTTACTTGGATCGAACTCAGGACCTTGCGCTTGCAAGGCAGGCACCAGAACCACTGAGCTAAATCTCCGGCCCCCAAAATATCACTTTTTTTTTTTTTTTGAGACAGGGTACTGCTTTGTAGTTCAGGCTGGCTCTGAGCTCACTATAGCCTAGGCAAGCCTCAAACTCAGCAGTCCTCCTGCCTCTGCCTCCCAAGTGCTGGGATTACAGGCGTGAACCACCACGCCTGGCCAAAATATCACTTTTATAGCTGGTTGCATTGGCACATGTCTGTAATCCCATAGTCTGGGAGGCTGAGGCAGGAGGATCACAAGTTCTAGCCCAAACTGGGGTACTTAGGGTCTTTAGTGAGACTTTATCTCAAAATAAAAAACTTGGGAATGTAGCTCAGTACAAAAGGCCTGTGTTTAATCTTAAGTACCACCAAACAAACAACAAAAGGAGTCCCCTTCATACTACTGATACAGGGAACTGATGGAACTCCCCACCTGCTAGATGTCAGAGACACTGAATTCGTGTTCCCCAAAATCGAAGAATGAATCATAAGGAACAGTTAAGAGTAAGAAAAAATTTTTGAAAGAGATAGCTCCTGAGAGATCAGAGGGGCCCTGAGAGTGGGTTGCCAGTGAGCCCACTTATCAAAGTTTTATGGAGCAAAATCACCAGGTGAATACAATATGGATCAAAACTATGATTGACCAATAAGATTACAAATTTAGCCACTGAGGTAATATTGAGCCAGTGGGAAGCAGGTTGCATTGCAAGGGTACATGGAAAGAATGAAGACCTTTTTTTTTTTTTGGTACCAGGGATTGAACTCAGGACCTTGTATTTGACAGGCAGGCACAACACCGCTGACCTACATCCCAGGCCCTAAAGACTTTTTAGCAAGGGATGGATCAGGAGGTCCTGGTCACCCACCTAGGTCACTGATGGTTTTCTTGACTTTATTGGTCTAGGCAATACCAATTTCCCAATTATAGTATAATCTTCAATTTGTTGCTCTGCCTTGGGGAGGCATGGAGGCCTAGTCATTCCGTTTTTATCTTGAGGGGTGCCCTTCCACAGATGCACTCCAGCCACAGTTGTGATGTGTTCTCATGCTCTGCACTGACTCCCTTGAGGGCCCAGCCCTGTCTGACTGCCTAGATTATTTCTACCTCACTTAGCTGTCCATAACACCATTGCCCATGGACAACCACTGTTAAGGTCTTTAATGGCCTTGAACGCAGAGTCTTTGCAATGAACTACATCCCCAGCCTTTTTTGTTTTACTTTTTCATATACAAGTTCTTACTAAATGACTAAGCTGTACAGGCTGGGTTTGAACTTGAAATCCTCTTGCCTCAGCCTCCTAGAGTGGGATTACAGGAAGACAGGCCACTCTTATTTTAAATACACTGAGGCTGATTTTCATATAGCCTTAAATAAGTCATGGAATGGCTTATTTCTCCATCAATTTTAGAAGATAATTATTCAGGGTATATAAATGTGACTGTGTTGATTGGAGTTGTTTCCTTGTTTTTAGTTTAGTTTAGTTTTGTTTTTTTGCTTTCTGGAGACAGGGTCTTGCTTTGTAGTTCAGGCTGGCCCTGAGCTCACTATTGTGCCCAGGCAAGCCGCCACGAACTCAGCAATCCTCCTGTTTCTACCTCCCGAGTGCTGGGATTACAGGCATGAGCCACCACGTCCGGCATTGTGGTATGTGGTGTTGATTGTTGGTGGGCGTGTCTCCAAGCCCAGCATTATATGTGGTTACCGGGGATCAAACTCAGGTCCTTGCGCTTGCGAGGCAGGCGCTGGAACCACTGAGCTAACCCTCCTGTTTTGTTTTTTTGAGACAAGGTCTTGTTACCTAATTCTGGTTGCCTTGAACTCGCCATGTAACAGAAGCTGGCCTCAGACTCACTGTAATCCTCATGTCTCAGCCTCCCGAGTGCAAGAATTACAAATATGTGCCACCACAGCCAGCTTGGAGGTTGTTTTCTTTTGGGATTTAAAACCCTTTGCTCCAAACTCTCCTGGCCTTTAAGGTTTGTGTTGAGAAGTCTGTAAATCTAATTGGTTTACTCTTATAAGTGATTCATTACTTTTCTCTAACAGCTTTTAAGATTCAGTTCCTGTGTTGGTTTTATGAGATTTTGACTATGTGTTAATGGAGAGGTTCTTTTAAAATCATGGCTATTTTGGGCTCTAAAAGACTCATTTATCTGTATGTTTTATTCTTTTCCTATATGTGGAAAATTTTTGATTATTTTTCTAAACATTTTTTATGCAATTTGTGCTGTCTTCTGATTTTCCACCTATTCCACCTATTCCAGTTACTCTTAGATTAGTCTTCTTTGGGTTATGTAGTAGCTGTTGGATCCATGTTTTTTTTTTTTTATGTTCTCTTTTTTTTTTTTTCTGGTACTGATGTTCGAACTCAGGACCTTGCACTTGTGATGCAGGTGCAGCACCAGTGAGCTAAGACCCAGTCCTCCTTTTATTTTATTTTATTTTTTTTTGCAGTACTAGGGATTGAACTCAGCTCCTTTTGTTTTGAAGGTATCTCTGAATACTTGGTCTCTGATGGCACTATCCACATATTGGTTGGTCCTGCTGTCCATATAGTAATGCCTTGCTTCATGAACAATTCTGTTTGAAAACAATGTGTTTCAAAAACAAAAGTATTCACAAGCAAAATTTTGATTCTGTTCGCAAACTCCACATCAGGTGACAAACATGACCACAGGCATCTTCCCCATAGAAACAGAACTGCAGCCATCTTCCCCCAATCATAAAACCAATTAAATTCACAAGCTTTTAATACCATTTTTAATCTCCTACATTTCTGTTTGAAACCTTTTTTTTTCTTTTTTTGAGACAGGGTCTCATTTGTAGTTCAGGCTGGCCCTGAGCTCACTATGTAGTCCAGGCAAGCCTCGATTTCAGCAGTCCTTCTGCCTCTGCCTCCCAAGTGCTGGGATTACAGGTGTGAGTCACCATGCCCATCTAGAACCTTTTTATGGACTCTAGTTCTTTGGTAATCTAGTCATTCATGTTCTGCGTCACTGTGTTTGGCTCAGCTAGGTTTTTGTTACTGTTTTTTGTTTTTTTAATAAATTCCCCGATCATTCTACTACATCCAGTGTGTGTTTCGTTAGATCTTCTATTGTTTTTTTTTTTTTTGGTTTATTTTGTTTTGCAGTGAGGATCATGGGCATTTAATAGTGAAGGGCCTTTGTAGCTAGTATGAAGACCCTTTTGTTAGTGTCTTGCTTTTCAGTGACACACACTAGCCATGCCTAACGACAGGCTTTTGCCTCTGTCCTGAGACCAACCAACCACCTCCATTAATTTGGAAGAGGAGCGTGCAGTGTAACTGGCCTAGCACCCAGTTCTCTGGAAATGCATCACAGTATTGTTAATGGCAAGACACTGTCATCAGAGACCAAGTATTCAGAGACACCTTAAAAACAAAAGGAGCTGAGTTCAATCCCCGGTACTGCAAAAAAGACCCAACATACAAAGAAAACCTACTAATAGCAACAACTATGCTATCATGGCAATAGCAAGTAAATCTGCAATAAAACTATCATCCAAGACAAACTGGATATTGACATACCATAAGATCCAATAGTGTACCCCCCTTACCCATAGAAAAGAGGTCTATAGGGCTGAGGATTTACTTCAGTGATGCTGCTGCCAACCTTGTAAGCACAAGGTTGTGAGTTTGATCACCAGTACTGCAAAAAAGAGAGAGAGAAATTGAGAGTTCTTCTCATCTGACCTCAGAGGCTAACCAGGGTCAGGCCTGGTTAGTACTTGGCTGGGAGAAGAAGAGACCTTTTAAACAATAAGACAAACCAAATACTGACATATAGTAAATAGCTAATAAATTCAACAGCCGTTATCTCCATTAACAATAGAAAAGAATTCAGCAAAAGTAACATAGAGTGAACCAACTTTTAAAGATTAATAAAGCTTAATGGTTATACTAGTAAAGACACAGGTTGGGGAATGGGAGAATAAAAGAAAAATTTGAAAAAATAAATTATGGAAGATGAGAAGAAAGTGAGATAAAGCAACCACTTAAGTAGTGCAAGGCTATTAATAAATTACATAAGGTATCAGAGAAAAACAAAAAGATTAAAAATAAAAAGGGAGGACCAGGGATTTAGCTCAGTGGTTCTGGTGCCTACCTCACAATTACAAGATCACAAGTTTGATCCCCAGTACCAATAAAAGTAAAAAAAAAAATAAAAAGGGAGAAAAATAAGAATTTAAAAAATTAAAAAGAGAAAAAGGAAAAAGTGAAAAAATAAGAAAAAAGAAAATCTCAAAGGCCCCCCAGACCAGTGAAAATGAAAGTTTAAAAAAAGAGAATAAGTCTTAAAAAATTTATATATTTTTGAATGAATGATTTCTCTCCTAAGATCCATTGTTTTAGAATCCAGCAAGTCCTGGTTTTCTATACCTAGCTTTGTGTTTATGACTTGTGGGTTTGTGAGGTGCCCCCTCTTCTCAAGTCCCTCTGTCCTGTTACCCCAGATGGTGACACCTGTTCCAGCCAAAATATGTCTTTGCTCACTTTGCAAGATGGGGAAGGCACCAGTCCTCTGATCTTTGCTGGATGTAGGCAGGGGGCCAGGGCTCAAATAGCTTGCCGTGCTTAATGCCAGCATTTCCGAGCAGGACACAAGCCAGCCCTGGCTTCTTGCCATGGGGGTGGGGCTCGTGTCCTTCCCAGCCTGAACAAAACCCTCTCTGGGGGCCTGTGTCTCCATGCTCTCTGTCTGCAGCTATCTGCTATGGCTGTTTTTCACCTTGTAATTGTGGGAGGGTTACAATGGGAACCCTGGAGAGAAGTTGTTTTGTAGTTTCTCTGAGTCTCAATCTTAGATAATCAGACCTTCCCGAAGTGGTGCCTGATTAAACACTCAGCACCATGGCGGGCCCTGCATTAGATTCCCTCTCCGGGTGTTGCCTGCCTTTTCGGAGCCACACGTTGGCTTTGAGGTCATAGCAGCCATGGGTTCACCCGAGGCCAGTGAGGCCAGTGCCACCAGCCGGTCTGCTGTTCTTCCTGGGGCTCCCAGCCCTGAGTGCTTCCCTTGTGTCTGCAGGAACTGGTTCTCTTTCCAGGAGCCTGCTCCGTTTTTACTCTGTTATGTTCCATTCTTCAGTTTCCCTCTGTAGCTCATAATTTTCTTGTGAGTTCCTTCTCAGTTCCCAAAGATATATATAGATATATATATATAGATATATATATATATATATATATCTATATATATATATATATATTTTTTTTTGAGACAGGGTCTCACTTTGTAGTTCAGGCTGGCCCTGAGCTCACTATGTAGCCCAGGCAAACCTCCAACTCAGCAATCCTCCTGCCTCTGCCTCCCGAGTGCTGGGATGACAGGTGTCATCCACCACACTCAGCACTGTGGTATGTGGTATTGATTGCTGGTGGGGGTGAGTCTCCACACCCAGCATTGTATGTTGTTACCGGGATCAAACTCAGGACCTTGCGCTTGTGAGGCAGGCGCTGGAACCACTGAGCTAAATCTCTGGCCTGATCTATGTTTTTTTTCTTCACTAAAGTTGTTATTTTCTGAGTGTCTGGATTCTGGGTCTTGGGGAAGCTAAATTTTGCTGCTGATCACCATGCTGCCATTTTTTCAAGAAAGTTTTGGATATTACTGATTTAGGAGTCATCTCTTCTTTTTTATTTTTCTTTCTGTTTGTTTGTCCTCACTACGTAGTTCAGGCTGGCCTTGAACTCATGGTGATCCTCCTGCCTCAGCCTCCTGAGTTCTGGGATAACAGGCATTTGCCACCATGATGGGCCTTGCCTCTTATATTTACTCTGTGCAGAGATCATAAATACTCATAAGCATAGCTGAAAAGACTGTGGTGTGTTGAAAACTATCTTTATGTTCTAAAGCATTTTGTTTTTTTGAGACAGGATCTTGATTTGCATTTCAGGCTAGCCTTGAACTCACTATGTAGCCCACAGTAGCCTCGAACACTTCGAATCCTTTGGCCTCAGCTTCCTGAGTGCCAGAATCATAGGTATCCAGTTTACATAAACCTTTTCTTACTGCTCTATACAGAGACTGTTCATAGTGACACTCCTCTACCCAGTGGTGGGGATGAAACCCAGGACCTTGTTCTTGGTAGGCAAGTACTGTACTACTGAGCTATAGCCCTGGCTTCCTGTTCTTTGATGATCAGGCTGCTTGGTAATTTTGATTAAAGGAAAACCGTAAACTTGTAATTGTTGATTCTGTCTCCTCTGCAAGATTTTCCCTTTTCCCAGTTATGACACATCATTCCTGACCCTTGTTTCTGGGTGCACTTTTCACTGGTGATGTAAGAATTTGGTTTCCGGGCCGGAGGGTTAGCTCAGTGGTTCCGGCGCCTGCCTCGCAAGCGCAAGGTCCTGAGTTTGATCCCTGGTAACCACATAGAATGCTGGGCGTGGAGACACGCCCACCAACAATCAACACCGCATACCACAATGCCGGACGTGGTGGCTCAGGCCTGTAATCCCAGCACTCGGGAGGCAGAGACAAGAGGATTGCTGAGTTCGCGGTGGCTTGCCTGGGCACCATAGTGAGCTCAGGGCCAGCCTGAACTACAAAGCGAGACCCTGTCTCAAAAAGAAAAAAAAAAAAGAAGAATTTGGTTTCCACCTTTGCAAACTATGGAGGTGGGAACCACATATTATTGCTTTGAAATCTATTTTCATTGTTTCATTAAAGAGTTGCTTTGGTGGTGTCCTTTGTGTGGTTTTAGGGGACCATTAAATGAGGTAGAGAAAGGTAAGTTTGAAAATACTGTATATCTTTAGAGACTTTTATTTTGTACTCAGAATTAAACCCATAGCCTCTGCACTGAGCTATATTCCCAAGCCTCTTTTATGTTTTGAGGCAGAGTCTTGCTAAGTTGCCCAGGCCATGTTTGAGCCTGCAATCCTCCTGCCTTAGCCTCCCAGGGTGCTGGCAGCAGAGGTGTATACTACCGTATCTGTCTAATAGATACAGTTTTAATATATATATATATATAATTTAATTTATTTCCATTTGCCACATATATATGTATATATATATATATGAATATATTCTATCAATCACCCTACAGAAAGGTCCCTTTTGAATATGTCCCATGTGAAGGAGCAGTTGCAAAGCCTGCTGGAGGCCCCAGTGGGGCTGAGATGTATCCACCCCAGGCTTAGCACTGCGGGGCAAGGCCGCCAATTTCAGACACTTCTGCACTAGTGCGAGGAGGTGGGGGTTTTGCCCACCTCTGGGGCTGCAGAGACGAAGAGGAGGTCTGGAAGGAGAGCAGGAAGGTGTCTAGGGTACAATTCTGGATGCCAGGTGTGGTGGCAGCACTTGGGAGCCAGAGGCAGGAGGACTGCCATGAATTCAAGGCCAGCCTAAGCTACGTAGGGAGACCTTGTCTCCAAAAAAAAGAAGAAAGTTTGAGGGCTGGAGATTTAGTTCAGTGGTTCCAGCACCTACTTCGCAAGCTCAAGGTCCTTAGTTCGATCCCCGGTAACCACATACAATGCGGGATGTGGTAACTCACACCCACCAGCCTACCAGCAATCAATAGCACATACCACAGTGCCAGGAGTGGTGGCTCATGCCTGTAATCCCAGTACTCGGGAGGCAGAGGTAGGAGGATTGCTCAGTTCGAGGCTTGCCTGGGCTCCATAGTGAACTCAGGGCCAGCCTGAACTACAAAACAAGACCCTGTCTCAAAAAAAAAAAAAAAAAAAAAAAAAAAGGG
>PVIC010038557.1:0-17546 GCA_004025085.1 Thryonomys swinderianus
CATGAGAGGAAAAAGCAAGTTGTTGGATAGTATATATAATTTCTTAGCATCTCTGCAAGCCTCAAAAAGTTTTAGATGGATAATACATTTTTTTCATTGATGCATGTATTAACATATGTAACTAGAATAATTTATATAAAATTCATGAGGTAGCTAATTCTAACAAGATTGAGAATGGAAATAAAATTAAAGATGGTGGATTGTGTGGCTTTCAAGTTTATATTTAGTGTTCAATTAAAGAAAATCTTTAATGAAATGTGTGCATGTGTTTGAAAAACCCAAGTCACTCATACATACTGAAATTCAGAGAACTTGTGATTTGATAAAAAACACAGTTAGCAAATAGGAAAACTAGAAATCAAACTCAGACTGAGTATATAGTGTTTCCCCTTTTTAATTTTGTTTAACCATGTATTTGCTGCATAGATATAAACCATGCCAAAATAATCGGAAAAAGAAATTTATTATAAATAAATGTAATGTGTTTACTTCAAAATTTCTCATTTTAATTAACTGGTCTATTAACATATGCAGGAATGCTTACTGAATAATTGTGTTTAATCATCTATTACTATTAAATAGAAGTTAGTTGAACTTATAGTGAAGAATGAACTCATGACTCGTGGTTAACTATGACAGGGTTCTAACCACCATCTGTAAACAGAGGTTGCAAAGCTGGCAATTGTTCATTGTCTGAGTTTCTGAGGAAAAAAAAATCTTTATAAATCTAACAAGAACTTATTTTTATACTTATCTTTCTTTTTAATTACATAATAATAGTTTCAAGCATTATAATGGTTTTTATTCTCTATAATTATGCAATAATCATGAAGCTTCATTTCTAACTCTCCAGAGAAAAGAAGAAAAATCCACTGGGAAGATGATGAGAGATTAGACCAAATGGTCTTGATAGATTTTCTATTGTAATTTTAAACAAAACCCTAGACACCATCTGACTAATTGCAGATATTTCTGGAAAGCTTGAAGTTCTCCAAATAATTAGGTTGGGAAGAGGGAGAAAAACAGTTAGGAAGTTGATGTCTCCCTAGACACTATCAGTAACTGGCAACTGCCCTGTAGACCGTGGTGGTGCTGATGGCGTGAGCACCAGGCAGTCCATCTTGGAAGCTAATTTGGTTGCAGAAGCAATGGCATGTCTGTTTAATTTGGGGAAGAATCTTGGTCATGAGAAACCTTCCCAAGCAAAAGTTCACAGGGAGAGGAAAGAGGAAGCTTGAAATTAAATTTAAAATGTATTTGCTATGAGCTGAATAAACAACAATTTTATGTGCACTAACCAAAATGGTCTGTCATTCTTCATCAGCAACCATAACATTCAAATTCCTTTCCTAAGGAATATAAAGGTGTCCGGGGAAATGGTAAATCTTTATTTGCCTCATTAAGCCTGAACAAAACAAAACAGAACCAAAGTTGATAAAGGCATCCTAGGAAGATGTGGCTATCATTACAATTTTCATCCCCCTAAAAAAAATTGAATCCAGTGAAGAAACATTAATAGAAGTGTTTTTAAATTTAAGAAAATATAATGATGCAACAACAATATGCATCTATAGCAAGCAGGATATGTGCCAGCCATAAAATTTAAAGGAAACAGTTCTCTCTTTCACAAAGTTCATTTCTTTGTTTGAAATTCCAAATTTCTTTTTTTTTTTTTTTTTGTGGGACAGGGTCTCACTTTGTAGTTGAGGCTTGCACTGAGCTCACTACGTAGCCTAGGGAAGCCTCAAACTCTGCAATCTGCCTGCCTCTGCCTTCCAAGTGTTGGGATTATAGGCGTGAGCCACCACACCCAACACAAATTTCTGCCACAAATATACTTTTTTATTTCTGATGGAAATATTGATACTAACTGTTGTAACAGTCACAGGAGAATAACAGAAACTTGTTTTTTAACCCAAATATTTCTGATACACTCTACATTTTTAAAATAGTTTAGCTCATGTTTATGAATTCCTCACTGATATGACAAACAGCCACATAGTCATTGGTTTAAAAATAACAAAAATTTAGTTCTGCAGACTAGATATCTAAAATGAAGATGTGAACAGAGCCAGGCCCCATCTAAAGACTCTGGAAAGAATTCTATCTTGCATTTTCCTACCTCTTTTGGATGCTTCCAACATTTGGCAAACCTCTATGTTCCTTGGTTTACAGCCACATCACTCCAATCTCTGCCTCTCTCATGCCAAGGCCTTCTTCCCTCCAAAGGTTTCTAAATCTTCCTCCATTTATGTGGATATTCAACATTGAATTTAGGGCCCATTCTATTCTAATATGACCTTTCTTAACTTGAGTACATCTACAAAGACCCTACATCTAAATAAGGTACCAAGGATTAGAATTCAAGCATATCTTTTCAGGGAGCAAAAGTCATTGCATTACAAAGGTTACATGTCTATCTGACCCTTTAAACCTGGAAAGTAAGAACAAATAGGGAGAAAAAAATTCAGGGTAAAAACAGATAAACAATACCATGAATCTTGACATGTTATCTACAACTAATGGAAAAGTGAACATATATACAAGTTCAAGCAGCAAGGTCCTAGCAAGTACTCTAACAATAAGCAGTGGCAGTGAGCAACAAGAAGATGCAAAGCTTCTCTCCACTTTCACTTTCCTTAGAAACAGCACCTAAAAGAATATGCCTTTGAATCTTCCTCCTGTCTCCAAAACTCTTTTTTTTAGCTTATTTTTATCTTTATTGGAACATTGTATATATACATCATGATGACACTCAATATTGGGAATTTGTACCAGTAGATGACACAATTTAATTCTCATCTTTTCCCTTTCCCTTACCAGCCTCATAATCCTCTACCCTCTAATACATAAGCTTTATTTCCCATTTTTATTACCATTACATTTTTTCTTTATCCCTCATTACTCCCTCCTCCACATTTCCTTTTGAATATTTTCTATTTCACAATATCCATCATACATTCTAGAATTCATGAACATCTTCAGTTTCTCATATCACAGAAAAGATATGATATTTATACATCTGTGACCTATTTATTTCACTTATGAGTAAGTCCTGAAGGTAGGTCCATTTTAGTATAAATGGCTCAAACTTATTGTTCTTTAAGGCAGAGTAATATTCCACTTTATAGGAAAAAAACATCCTCTTTATCCAGTCTCTAGTTGATGGGCATTTGGGTTGTTTCCAAGATTTAACTATCACAAACTGAGCTGCTATGAACATGGGTGGATATATGTCACTATGATATGATTTTTAAAATTCTTGTGTGTATATTCATAGCATGGCAATAGCAGGGTCAAATGGGACCTCTAATCCTAGTTTTCTTAGCAATATCCATTCACATGGACCTCCACAGTGGTTGTACCAGTCTACATTCCTACCAACAGTGGAGAAGGGTTCCTTTTCCTCTGCAGCATTGCCAGCATTTGTTGCTGGCTAATTTTGAGATAATAACCATTCTTTCTGGAGTGAGATGAAATCTTAATGTTGTTTTCATCTGCATCTCTTGAATGACCAGATATGTTAAGTATTTCTGCATATGCTTCTTGGCAGCTTTTACTTCTTCTTCTAAAAAGTGTCTGTTCATTTCAGCTGTCTGATGTTTTTAAGCTCTTTATATATTCTAGATAGTAGGCCTTTGTTGGAGAGTGGTAAAGATTTGTTCCTAATTTGTTGCTTGTCTTTTCACTCTGCTGGTGGTTTCCTTTGCTGTGCAGAGGTTTTTAATTAAAAGAGAACCCATTTGTTGACTTCTGATAGTTCTTGTGCTAAAAATGTTTTCTTCAAAAAGTCTTTGCCTAAACAATGTCTCCCATAGTACAGCAGGTTTAGAGTTTCTGCTTTGACATTTAAGTCTCTAATCCACTTTGACTTTAGTTTCATATACAGTGAAAAAGACAGATCTAGCTTTAGTCTTTGGCAGGTTAAAGTGCAGTTTTTCCAGCACCATTTGTTAAAAAGCCTATCATTCCTCCACTGAGGATATTTGGCTCCTTTGTCAAAGATGAGGTGACTTGGTGTATCTGGATTTGTTTCTGGATCTTCCAATCTATTCCACTGATCCTCAGGTCTGTTACTTTGCTAGTAACCTTGCAGTTTTTATCACAGTGGCTTTACAGTACAGTTTCAAGTAAGGGATCGTAGTACCACCACACACACACACAGTAGGTCCTTGTTGCTTAAACTACTTTTGCTATTCTAGGTTTTTTGTGATTCCAGATGAATTTTTGGATAATTTTCTCCAGATCTGTGAAATACCAAGATTGCACTGCATCTATATAGTAGTTGTGGGAGTATAGCCATTTTGATGATATTGTTTCTTCCTATCCAGGAACAAGTGATGTCTTTCCATTATCTGATAATTTCTTCTATCTATGAAACTCTTTTTTGTCCTCTACCATTCTAGTTTCTACTGTTTTAGAAGCCTCCTCATTTCTATAGCTGGTACAATAAGAAGGCTCACGGTCTTCTTTCCAGAGGAAACAACTGCATCATTCACATCTGCTCAGACCCAAAACCATGTGTTCCCGCCATGCAGCACTTTAAGAGGCCAGGGTATAGCTGCAATGGAGAAAGGAACAACTGAGCTGTCTGCTTCAAGGCATAGGATGAAACTTATTGCTTCTTACCTTGTGTCATAGTTATACAAAGAAAATGACACCAAGGGTTGTTTTGCCTTCTTTACCATCCTAAGCCTTAGTTTCACTGGAAGCCTACAAAGAAGAATAGTTACACACATGAAGAGTTCCACAGTGCTTCATGGTGTTTGAAACTTACCAGGTTCTCACCAAAGGGTCTTAGTCCATGAGCAATTTGAAATGGATATTGTGTTATGCCTATTTCAAAAAAAAAAAATAGGCTGAGGAATAAAGAAGTTACACAAACTAAAAAGTCAAGCAGTGGTTAACTGGCTTTTCATGTCCAGTAATGTTTGTTTTATATAGTTGGGTGCATTAGAGTTTGGTGCATAAATATTTATGATTGTTATTTCTTTCTCTTGGATAGTTCCTTGTATGAGAGTATAGTGACCTTCTTTATCTCTTTTAATCAGTTTGGGTTTGAAATCTATTTATCTGCAAACAAGATAGCCACTCCTGCTTTTTTGCACTTTCCTGTGACATGGAGGATTGTTTTCCAACCTTTTATTTTCAGTCTATGGGTTTCCTTCTGAATTAGGTGTGTTTCCTGTATGCAGCAGATTGTAGGATCTTGCTTCTTGATCCAATCTACTAGTCTGTGTCTTTTAATTGGCTCATTGAGGCCATTGACATTAATGGTTATGACTGATATGGACATATTCAGAGCTGCCATGTTTCCCTGTTCTTTAGGATGTTTTGGAGTGCAGGTTTTGTATTTGTGAAGTTTTTCAGGTGTTCTTTATCACGGAAGTACCTTATTTCCCCGTCTATTCTGAAAAATAGTTTTGCAGTATACAATAGTCTAGTTTGGAGGTTGTTTTCCTACAATGCTTGAAATACTTCTCTCCACACTTTCCTTGCATTGAGTGTTTGTGTTCAAAAGTCTACTGTAATCCTAATGGGCTTCCCTTTGTAGGTGATTTTCTTCCTTTCTCTCACTGCTTTCAGTATTTCATTCTTTTGTTGTGCATTTGGAACCTTGATAATTATATGTCTAAGTGAAGATATTTTATGTCACAGAGTTTTGGAGTCCGATAGGTCTCATTTATCTGTATGTCTATTTCTTTTCCTGTGAAGTTTTCTGTTGTTATCTCTGAAAATAGCTTTTTTATGTCTTTTACTCTGTCTCCTGCTTCCTCAGTGACTCCAATTAGTCTTGTATTATTTTTCTTTGAGGCATCTAGAAGCTGTTGAATTGATTTCTCATGGTCCCATGCTCTTTTCAATAGATTATATCTTTTGTGCTCGTTCAGTTCTATGTTGTCCTCTAGGTCTGAGATTCAGTTCTCTGCTTCATTCATCCTACTTTGCAAGCTTTTGTTCTCCTTCATCATTCCCTGGAGCTCTGCTTGAAGCTGTTTAAAAAGTTCCATTGCTTCTGCTATCTAGGATTCTATCATCTCGCTGATAATGATGTCTTTCACTGTGGACAGTATCCCTGTTTTGATCTCATAGATGAGTTCTGATTTCCATTGTACTAGGTCTGCTTTAGTTACCATCTCCAAGAGTCCTGGTGTTTGAGTTTCAGTTTGCCCTATTTCCCTTTTCTCTGAATTTCCCTGTGGTGATGATCTTTGTGTCTGTTTTTTGTGTATTTTCTCATTTCTACTCTTTCATTGTTACTAATGCTATTCTTTGTCTGATGACAAGGCCATATTTGTTGCAGGTCTCTTTATACAAAAATTCATCTGAAAACACAAGAAACCTAGAATAGCAAGAGCAATTCTAAGCAACCACGACATAGCAGGGGGTATTACAATCCCCAATTTAAAACTCTACTATAAAGCCGCTGTGATAAAAACTGCATAGTACTGGCAAAGTAACAGACCCGAGGACCAGTGGAATAGATTAGAAGACCCAGAAACAACTCTGGATACACTAAGCCACCTTATCTTTGACAAAGGAGCCAAACATCCCCAATGGAGGAAAGACAGCCTCTTTAACAAATGGTGCTAGAAAAACTGGGCTTTCACCTGCCAAATGCTAAAGCTAGACCTATCTCTTTCACCATGCACAAAACTAAACTCACAATGAATACAAGACTTAAACATTAAAACAAAAACAATAAGCCCTCTGGAAAACAGATTAGGTAAAACTCTTGGAGACATTGGCTTAGGCAGAGACTTTATGAATAAAACCTCTATAGCACAAGAACTAGCAGAAAGAATCAACAAATGGGATCTCATCCTACTGAAAAGCTTCTGCATAGCAAAAGAAGTCACTGGCACTGCTAAAAGACAATCAACAACATGGGAAAAATATTTACTAGCTGTTTATCAGACAAAGGGCTATTATCTACAATATATAAAGAACTCAAACAGATCAGTCTCCCCAAGTTTAAAGACCCAGTTCAAAAATGGGCATCTGAAATGAACAGACACTTCTCAGAGGCAAAAGTCAAGCAGCCAAGAAGCATATGAAGAAATGTTCAACATCACTGGTCATTAGAGAGATGCCAATGAAAACAACGCTGAGATTTCATCTCACTCCACAAAGAATGGCTGCTACCACATAATCAACCAACAATAAATGCTGGCGAGGCTGTGGGGAGAAAGGAACCCTTCTCCACTGTTGGTAGGATTGCAAACTTGTGCAACCATTGTGGAGATTTCTCAGAAAACTAGGACTAGAGGTCGCATTTGACCCTGCTATCCCCCTGCTAGGAATATACCCAAAAGAATTTTTTAAATCTTATTGGAAAGACAGATGTACACCCGTGTTCATAGCAGCTCAGTTCTTCATAGCTCAATCTTGAGCTAAAATGAGTAAAAATGAGAATTAACTTGTGTCATATACTGGTACAAATTCCCCAGTGATATATGTGATTATGAGATGTATATAAATTGTACCAATAAAGAATTCAATTTTAAAAAGTCAAGCAGTGAAGAAGTGCTAGGATTTTAATTTAAATCCTTCAGTCTGGCTTTAGAGTTCTTGGGCTCTTCTAAGTTGTATTTCTTCCAAAAATACTTTCAGAGTCTTTGTGTTTTCATAAATTATTTTTCTTAAAAAAAGTGTGAAAGAAACTCTTCTAGTTATATATTGTAATGCAATATCAACTTTTCCTTATAAAATAATAAATACAAGTGTGCTTGTGTAGACTTCTTGTAATATGTAATTATTTTGGAAATATCTTAGAACATGCTAGGGTCACAAAAGCTCAAAATTACTAGTTTAGATATTTTTTAACATTTTACATGAAAGAAAAAGCTGTTGGGTCCCTTCAAACTGTTCCAGTCAAGGCAATTTATTTGCATTTCCCACAAAGACCTGTTATACAGAGATCAAAATTATGTCACTTCCCTTACACTCATTTTAGCCTTCTTTGATAACACCTACTCAGATTTCCAAACTATGTCTATAGTATTACACCCACAAAGATTTGTTTTCTGATCACTCCTGTAGTAGACTAAGTATAATTCTCTGCTCTGTTAATCTTTGACATCCACAGTAGTGAATATTCTTCTTAAACAAAATTTCATTCAAACATGTCTTCTTTCTTCCAGAACCTGGAAAATTATCCAAGCAACCAACTATACAGAGAAATCTAACCACTTCTAGCTTGAGTGATCTAGGGGTAATCTTTTGGTCTCTACAAGGGTGTATGAGAATTTAGGAAACCGAAGATTATTAGAGAGTTCCTGGGGTTTCTTCTATGAATGGTTTTGGAATTGGCATCTTGTTCTTTTTCTGAACACTGCTGGCAAAGAAGTAAACTCCAGAACTAATATAATACCTCACTACCAAGCTGAAGTTATAACTGAGCTATAGAAGAGAACAGGACAAAAAAAATGAATAAATGAGTTAAATCAGCCTTGAAGCTACCCAACTTCTGGACCTCCTACTAGCAAGTTTTAAAATTTATTTTTCTTTTATTTTCATTGGAGGCATATGAGTGAATATCTTCACCACCCATCTTTCATATACCACCCTAAAATTACTTTTCAAACTGTTAGTCACTCAACCACAAATTCCCTGGGGTCAAGAATTATGATTTTAGTCTTCGTTAATTCAAATTGCAATAATAAGCAGTTCAATTTTTATATATATATATATAGCAAATTAAAATCAAATAGCTAAATATATGAAATTACCACTATTTAATAAAGAAGAATAATTATACTGTATTTTACATAAAAATTATAGATAGATTGAAGAGAGGGAGCTAAATTAAATAATTGTGAATATAAGGATTTAAAATATTGTCACTCTTCTATTTTACCATAGAAAATTAGATTTCTATGTGAAAAAGTTTTTCTAGGACCATGTTAATAAACACTTAATTTAGTTGTAATTCTGGGCATAAATGATAGACCAATGAGAAAATAACAAATATGTTATACACTCAGATGTAAGATGAAGCTTTTATGACGTCTGAGTGTAGAGTTCAAAAATAATTTTGTGTTCTTAGATGACCAACTATCCACAGCCTAATTGGAAACAGGCAAGGAAGAGAAAAGAACTGAGAATTGCAGGAGTGATATTTAAATGAAGTGTTATATATAGATCTCATGCTGTAAATGTAGCGATGGTGAGAGGATAGGGAATATTTTATCTCTTGACCCAAACAGAGACACAGGAAGACACACGCACACACACACACACACACACACACACACACACAGAGCGAGAGAGAGAGACAGACAGACAGAGAGACAGAGAGACAGAGAGAGAGACAAAGAGACAGAGAGAGAGAATTTACAAAGGTGGCTAGTAAAGCTTGTTATACTTTACTTTACCTGTACATTGAAGAAACTGTCAGAGGCCCGGGCCATAGCTAGAAGTCTAAATTATGAGGAGCATCTTGGCTAGCTGCCTCTTCTGAGAGGAATGAGGTAAAGCTCCATGCTGTGACTAGAACCAGCATCAATTTCCAGGGTTAATCTGACAAGGGACCAGTCACCCAGGGAACTCAAAAGCATTAATTCTTTATTTCACTAAAAATAAAAGCTAAAATTATTGACAAGAATGCACATGCACTGTTTTTCTCTTACCTGTATTTGCCTACTTTCCTTTTGCTTTTCTTTCCTTCCTCTCAGTGGCTTTTCATAGATTCTTCTTCCAGCCATCTACAGAGCTCGCTGCCTAACTAACTTCAAGCCACGTTTCTACTGCTAATCACAAATTTAGCTCCGTAAGGCAAGTGTGGCTCGTGACTGATGCTCCGTACGTGGGTTGGCCAGGCTGCTCTTTCTTCCTGCGCCAGTTCGCTGGAGCTGGATGCTCTAAACCGACACCAGTTGAGTGGCATTCACCCTCCAGTGGAACCTTCGCTGCCATGTTTGAAAAATTGAAAGTTTCATTTCCACTTGAGCTCTTATCATCTAGCAAATGAAAAGAGATTGCGCCTCTTTGGAAAAAACTACCTCACTGACACAAGAATACAAATCCCATTGCACATTATGTTTCATGCTTTTTCCTTGTTTATTTTTTTTTAATCTGTGGGACTAAAGGAAAGATGTTCACAGCCATAACCAGGGAATTGAAAGACAGAGGGATAGGTGAGAACTTTCTAAAGGAGTCTCAATTGCACAAGAAAGAGCACCATGAATTAACATACGGGATTACACAAAGATATGAAGCTTTGGCACAGTAAAGGAAACAACAGAGTAAAGATACGGCATACTGAATGTGGAAAAAATTGCCCGCTACTCCTCAGAGAGAGAACTAATACCTGGAATGTGTAAAGGCTCAAAAAATTAGACCTCCCAAAATAATAAACCTAAATAAAAAATTAGCAAATGACATGAACAGACATTTCTCAGCAATAGAGTACAGAGAGACAATAAATACATTAAATCACTGGCAATTAGAAAAATTCAACCTTAAGAAAGACCAAGACTTCATCTTATTCCTAAAAATAATGGCTGCTATAAAGAAAATAGAAAAACAATGGTGAGGCTGTGGGGGAAGAAACTGTTCTATATTCTCGGTAGGAATGTGAACTAGAACAACCAACATGGGTACAATCAGTGCAACTAGTTAAGTCTGTTCTCTAAAAACTAAAACTAGAAATCCCATTTCGCCTAGCCATTCCCCTTCTAGATCTCTTCCCCCCAAATTTACAGACACAGTACAGTGATACATATATATCCACGTTTATAGATGTATAAAACATAATGGCTAAATCCTGAAAACAAGGTACATGTCAATCAACAGATGAATACAGAAAATGTGGCATTTATAATCAATAGAGTACTACTCTGCCCTAAATAAGGACAATAGTGAGTCATTTGTAGAAAAGATAGGTGCGTGTTGAGTCCATCGTGTTAAGTAAAATAAATCAGATATGAAAGCTTAAAGAGTACATGATTTATAAATAAAATCATAACATAAACAACGAGCAAAATAGAATTTAGATAATGAGGTAAATTTTTGTAAAAGTGAAGGAGAATAATAGATTGAGAGAGATGAGGGGAAGGAGAACTAAAAAGGATTAAGATATCATGCTGTGTAATGAGGGGAAGGAATAAATATGATTCGGAAAGAAAATAAAAGAGTATGTATAAAGCGGGTGGGGAGGTGTGGGTGGGTAGGGATATGGGTAAAATGAGAATTAACTTGTGTCATATACTGGTACAAATTCCCCAATGTTATATGTGATTGCGAGATGTACATAAATTGTACCAATAAAGATTCAATTTTAAAAAAGATATGCTGTACAGCAAGCAGGTGCTGTAAAATTAACATAAACGTAAAAGACAAACTCTGCCTCTTGAAGTTGAACCTCAAAGGTATCGGCCTGCACAGTGGGGGGAATTGTGACCTACCTCCTCTGTGAGAGCCACCAGGGTTACAGCATAACCGTGCTTTACCCCTACTCAAGCATTCCCACGGCTCCTTAAGCTGCTCTACCTGCTCTTGTTTAAACAGACTCAAAATGTCACTTTCTAAAATGTTATTTATATCCATCACTATTCTATCTTCCCCTTTAAACTATATGTTCCCAAAATATCAACCTTTACTAATCCTTCTAGAGGGGTTTCTGACACTCAGTGGGGCTTCAATAAATATAATTTGGTTGGATGAGTGTAAAACCAGCATTTTTTTTTTTACCAAAATACGACAGAATTTAATTCTCAAGACAATGTCTTTGTCAACTCATCACTTTCCTGCTTCTTTAGGTTATCAATCAGGAAATCAAGCAAAAAGTCTTATTGGAGCACAGAGTCCATTTGGGATCAAGAAACAGAGTCATTTAGAGCAAATGTACCTTCACTGAGATAAGCAGGATGAGGGCAAGTTCAGCTGTCAGAAAAGGATGCAAATCGGGATAATCTGAAAGTTTATAATTCCACAGGTAACTCCAAGCTAGGAGACACACTAGCTGATTTGGCATTTATCAAACCTTGTAACATGTTGTCAGACTCTGAAAATTATCCTTTCTGGTGGACTTATGTCCCACTGTGATGTCTGCATGGCAATTTCCCTCTGTCCCAAATCTCTAAAGCTCAGAAGAGGTAGTTTTCTCTCTTTTTAACCATTCTGCCACCATTTTTAACTTATTTTATCAAGTTTTAGAAGCACAGATAACTTAACTTGCAATAGCTTTCTCAAGTGTTGTGAGTTAAGTATTAACATCACCATGTTATGGATGAGGAAACTGTATCACAAAAATTAATGATTTTCAGTAATGACAGCAAATAGCAGCACTTGCCTTAAAACTGGATTCTCACAGACTCTAAAATACAAGCTCCTCTACTATAAGTCATTGCCCTCCATACTGAAGCAGAATCAGATATAAATCCTGTATTCAATTAGTATATAATTTTGCAGTATCATAAGGCCCTAGTGAGGGTCTGTAAATCTCTGTAATATGTGATCCTAAGTGCTTTAGGAAAGGCACTGGAAAGGAAGAGAAGGAAGAAATTATCTCCAGCTGAGAATCAGGGAACACTTCCCACAGGAAATGGAATTTTAATTTTGCATCATAATTATGATCAAACTCAAGATCTGATTGGTTTTCCTTGTTCCTTCTTTACTATCTTTAGAATATTATGAGTCACAATTGTATTTTTTCCAATGTTTACATTAGTAAAACTAACATAGGTCCTCTTTTCTCTCCTTTTTGGTTCTAAATTTATCTTCTTTTTCACACACATACGCACACAAACACACACACAAACACACACTTTCTTTTAAAAAATACCAAAATAGATTCCCCTCTTTGTTTCTTGATATGTACAACATATCAGCTAAAGTAATTTTGTCTTCCATGCACATTGAAATGATTGAAAAATAAGTATAAATACTTGAATCATTATAAACTTTATTGATTCATATTTACTTATGTTTTGACAAACATAATTATTATTCCTGACATTTTCCTCATTCCGAAATTCTAAGTTATTTATCTTGCTAAATTGGTGAAAATCAATTATATACTTGAAAGCTACATTAAGAGGAAACATGCAATAAACATCACCCTATATATCATAAACTATGATACTCCAGTTAAATGTCAGAAAGGATATATAAAAATAAAATTTCCAGTGATTGAAAATTATACAGTAGAAGTTTCTTTACTTTGCCTAAAAATGCATACCTAAGAAACACAAATGACAATAATAAATTTTATAATTATATATTATAGCATTATAGGTTGATATATAAGTGACACAGAAATAACTGTCTGTAACTTGCAGAGATTCTCACTAATCAAGAATTTCAAAGCCCACTATGGAATACTAGGAAAGTCTGTTCTATGTGAGATGATCAAACATAGAATGCAAAATTTTGTTTATCCAGCCTAAGTCTCAAGAGACTAATGCTGCTAGCTCTTAAATTGAGCCCAGTTGAACAGTGAGAATCAGATGAATTCAAGACTAGCTTTGCACAATTTGGACATAGTCACATAAATGTGATTTATATATCACATAAATGAATGTTTACCTGTTCAGTGAGGTTAATAATTAAACAGAAGATATAAGGTAAATATTCAATGGTTACTAAGTACTACATTCTATGAATGTCAATTTATTAAAATAGTGCATGGTGATAAAGCTGATCTTTGAATATACAGTCTAGGCCAGAGTTAACCACTAGTCGCTATCCCATGGGATTAATATCAGGTGGTAGTTAAAATTTTATATAAATAAGATCCATAAGAATTGACTCTATAATGTTGCAAGTCTCTGGGATTGTTAATTTACCATGTGTAATGATTTGAATACAATGTTCCCCAAAAATCCATGCATTAAATGTTGGGTGCCCAGAGTAGCAGCATTAACACAGTGGAAACTTTAGAGAGTGTGGCCAGTCAGATGTCTTTAGGGCCTTGGTCATGTGCCCATGAAGATCATGGGTCCCTGATCTCCCAGACACTCTCTCTGTCTCTGTCTCTGTCTCTCTCCTCTCTCTCTCTCTCTCTCTCTCTCTCTCTCTCTCTCTCTCTCTCTCTCTCTGCTAAAGTACAACTTATGATTGTTTTGCTCAAATACCAGCTCCCCACTATTATTACTCATGCTATGAAGTCATGCTATCAAAGGGTGATTGATACTCATCATGCCTGTGCAATGTGTTTTGAACTTGAGTCTTCAAAGCCATAAGCTAAATAAAACTTTTCTGTTTATAAGATTGATTGCCTCAGGTATTTCACTGCAGTAATGCAAAGCTACATATATAGTTTCAAAATATACAATCATAACACATTGTTTTAAAACATAAGATATGATGGAGGAGTTTGAATCAGGGTTGGTGTTTCACCCTGAATCCCTTTTGATCCCAACTCCAATTCATATTTTGAAGCTCATCTGTTTACATTGGAATACATCACCATAACCCAAGTTGTAATAAGATCAGCTTTTTAAAAAAAAAATCTCACCTTTTCTTGTTCTTCTGTGGATTCTGTAGATTCTTACTGCTGTAAGACTGACAGCCATGTGACTCTTAGAGTCCACAAAAATATATCACCCAGCTCTAATAACATGTTCCAGCTTAAACTGAGGTCAACTTCCTAATCCTATCAGTACCCTCTTTGTGACCTGAGGTTACCTCCCCTTTCCATCTTTAGGGACATTTCTTCAAACTGCACCAAATATAGCAGCTACAAAAATAAATAAATAAGATAAAATCACATGCCTGGGATTGCCTATGCCCCTGTACAGAGCAGTAATCTCACTGTGTTGGGGGTTACTGCTGGAATAACCTCTCCCCATCACTTCTTTCTGCAAATATTCCACCAACAAATCTTCTAAACAAATTTCTAATATGTCAGTATCCTTGAAACGAAGCCTACTAGCTCTACCTTTTAAAGAAAACCAGCACTGTCAAGTAAGATTCCTGGCAGTTGACATCTGTTCCATGAGCATCGGACCCCAGCAAGTTTTGTAGACACTTGGTGTTAACGACATCAAACTGTTGGCTGGAGATTTTTGTGAAAATGAAGAAGAGTCTAGAAACAATGTGCAGATGAGAAATGCACAAGACAACTGAAAACCGCTCCCTCACACTGTCTTCCCACAACTGGACTGGCTGTCCTCCAGCCCTCCTCACACTGCTGGCTGTATTCCTTAAGGCTTTCTCAGTTTTTACGTTTATTTCAAGATCCAGGCATCTCTCTGCTTCTATAGATTCAGATAAATTTGTAGGAGGAAAATGCAGCCTATCCATGCTCACTCTCTTGGCAAGAACCTAATGTCTCTAGTTTCTTTGGCTCTTTCACTGCAGGATGGGAGGGAGGGAAGAAAAGTGTCATCTAGACATAGATAAATGGCTATTCAGATTTATTTCCTAAAAGAAAAGGCTGCTGTAAGGTTTATCCTTTTTGTACATTTTTAACCTTCCACTACCTGACTCTCTAAGCAGCCAAAAATACCAATCCACCCACCAAGGGCTGTGCTCCCCTGATCTTCAAGATTTTCTTTGTAATTGTTCCAGGGAATGGGTAAGACATCTCTACCAGCAATTTAAATCCTGCATTTCCAAGTGTTTCAGTTATTTTAAGAGATATTTTAGATCTGACTTGTTGCTTCCATCCCTCAGCAACAAGATTCAGTAGCTTGTATGGTTCACCAAATAGTATCCTGTTACTTAAAATAAATTTGAAAGGATTAAAAACACCTCACAAAATTTTTCATACTCCTCGAATCACTTCTGATAGGGGTAAGAGGAAGTTCTCAGAAAATAAATTTGTTCTAGGAAACTGCAAAAGTTTTCCCACAACTCTTCCCGCTGAAGTTCAGGGTAATCTAAATTCAGGAGCTTTTCCTTCAAAACATCCTAACTGTTAATGAATTACACAGGTATTGCACCTTCTGTGGCTTTCTGTTCAAAAGGAGAAAAGCTGTTCTTTTCGTGTGGAGCAGAGCCTGTGATTACGGACCAGCTAATTAACTTGTCTGATATGGAAGGGATGATGCAATTTTCACTTCTGACTTCTCTCTTCCATATGGACAGAGTGGCTGCTTTTAAGCACTATGACTGTTGTTGTGCAAAAGAATCTTCTGAGAACTTGCTGTAAGCCCATTTCTATACCTATCATTAAGCTCCCTTGGCAACAGGGGAAATTTTTAAAAGGCAGCTACTCTAAGTTTCCAAGTTGAATTTCCACACATTCTTATTTATAAAAGGCAGGGCCTTTTTTTTTTCCGGCATTTTCTGAGCTTCTTTAATATTTTGATAGAATATCACTGTTACTTATAAAAGCAAATGACAGCGTGGGAAAAAAATATACCTATTACTTCTTACTAAAACTGTGTAAGGCAAAACCAAGTCTTCTGGAAATTCCAGAGGTTATGTCCAGCCCATTCTCTTGGGCATTTCAGATTGCAATTTTCTCTTTGTGAAAGGAGAATCCCTGTTGTTTTATTAATTAGACATTATCCTTAGACTCAGTGTAGAATGAATTAAAATCAAAACTGCTTGGTGACACTGGGTTTTAAAAGAGGGAAAATCTCCATGGTAAGCATTCCACAACAAAAGAAAAACCCAGCAAGACATATCTCACTAAGAGAAACATCCATGTCAGACATGGGTAGGCAGATATATTTCATCTTTAAAATGGCAATTACATTAATATTGACAAAAATAATAAAGTGCTTTTCAAGGAGAAAAGCATAAACTATAAAAAGACATCTATGATCTATGGCTCATGAACTTAAAATTTAGATCCAGGGTATAAAGATGTCTGTGCATTTGTAAAATGCCTTTATTGCATTGGATTCCAGTGCCAGTAAGTATTCCAGATCACCAATGCTACCATCCCTAATATATGCTTTCAGAACATTCAAGCAGCTAATGTAGTGTTTCGTTTATGACTATGCTGTGTATAGTTTAGAGAGTCTAAGAAGGCAGGAAGCCTGGAGAGTTGGTTAAATGCATAGGAAATTGGCAGTATTTCTGACAATGCCTGTATCTCTCTGTGACCTCAAGGAACTGTCATGAAATCTATAGATGTAGAATGGGACCTTAGAGATACCTAATCCAGCCTCCCTCTCATCATGTTTTCTCCTGTAAGAATGGCGTTAGGGTTTTACTCACACCTTCTATACCCCACGTGGCTGTTAACCATAATAACCAACCTTATTGCTTACAGCATGTCAACCACTGTCCTCAATGCAACAGGAATCAGCTCATTTTGTCATCAACATGGTGAGAAAGAAACCATTTCTACTCTTTTTTACAGATGAGAATGTCAACTCCTAATGTTTACATTACATAAATCTTTACATTACACCAAATTCTGCTCTGTTTCATTGAACTCTGCATTGCTGTCATTTCTGTGCTTCTAAAAGCCCATTGAAGGCTCAGATTGGAATGGCTATTTTCATTAGAAATGCTCCACAGTACTAATGATAGTGTTTGATAGGCAAATGAAAACATGATTTAAGAAATTCATTGTAGGGCTGGAGATTTAGCTCTAGTGGTACAAAAAAAAATAAAGAAGGAAGGAAGGAAAGAGGAAGGAA
>PVIC010038558.1:0-17548 GCA_004025085.1 Thryonomys swinderianus
CCTCCCTCCCTCCCTCCCTCCCCCCCCACCTCTCTCATAGGGTCTCTCTCTCTCTTTCTCTATCTCTGACAGGGTCTCGCTTTGTAGTTCAGGCAGGCTGGCCCTGAGCTCACTATGTAGCCCAGGCTAGCCTCGAACTCAGCAATGCTCCTGCCTCTGCCTCTGAGCGCTGGGATGACAGGCGTGAGCCACCACGCCCGGCACTGTGGTGTGTGGTACTGATGCTGGTAAATGTGAGTCACCACGCCCAGTATTATGGTATGTGGTTAGTGGGGATCGAACCAGGGACCTTGTGCTTGCTAGGCAGGTGCCAGAACTGATGAGATAAATCTCTGGCCCGATTTCCTCTTCTTTAGTGGCCTCTGGGAGGTGATGGGGTTTGTGAGGGTTTAGATCTAAAATAGCAGATCATTCCACTGATGTGTTCATAGCTGACCACATCGTTCAGAGGCAGGGCCTGGTCAGAAGGGATGGCCCACTCGGTGCGCTACTGGGGGGGGGGGTCCTAATTCTCTCTTAGGCCTCCTGTCTTTGCTTACGGCCGTCATGATGGGTACAGTTTTCTCTGACACTCCTTTCCACCATAATGTTTTGGACTAACTCCTCCGAAACTGTGAGTGAAACTAATCCTCTTTAAGTTGGAAGTACTGGATACTTGGTTTCAGCAGTGAGGAAGTAAGTAGTGCAGGGTTGGTGCTTCAGGTGCCCTCCAGCCACTTTCTTTGCTTCCAAAAGGTGTTAGATAACCTCCGAACCTGGGTTTCCTAAAGATTGCTTCAGTGGTCCTTCCTTTCTCAAGAGCATCTGCAAATGTAGGTTAAGAGTGGTAGAGAGGGAGGATATTGTTTCCTCAAACGGGAAATGGTAATGGGACCAAGCTTCTCCTCTTGCTCCTTAAAATTAGCCATGTAGATAGACGGGTGAGAAGATCCTCAAGTGAGAGTTACAAGCTGAGGCTTCCTTTGGGGATTATAACTGTTCAAGGTCGGAGTTTAGGTGTCACGCTGAACTGGGAGCAGTGACGCAGCTTTAAGAAGATGCCAGAGTCGCCAGAGCAGCCTCTGCATAATGCGTGCCGTGCCCTACTCAGACAGGTTCTAGTTATTTACAATGTGTAACTGAGGCCTTTCTGGGTAGTGCAAGGCTCATTGGCTTCTGCGCATTGAACTGGGTGAGTTGGATACATCTCTGAGTTGCCTTGTCTGGTCCCAGGTAGGCCTTGATAGTCACCTGGTCCTTGAGATGTTTGGGGTGTAAGCATGACCACGGACCCACTGCGTGCCAATAGCAGCTGAGAGGACACATACTCATTGCACAGGATGCTTAGCCCTGCTGCAAACATGAAGTGAGGTGGCAAATCCAGTTTGGGTTTCCCCAGGAGAGATACTGAGCCATTTTTTTTGGCAGATGTCTAAAAAAAGTAAAAGATTGTTTTGTTTGACAGTTGTAAATTTGGGTTTTTAGTGTGAAGACATTATCACTTATTATTTTCATTGTCTTTTGACTTATTTTTATGATAAATGATATTCTGGTTTTGGAATAATTGATTTTTATCCCACCATCTGATGTTTTTGTATACTTCATCATTTTCATACTGTTGTAGTGAGGATTATGCATACTTACTTCCCCTTTATCCATGCTTTGAATTTCTGCGGTTTCTTAGCCCATAGGCAACCACAATCTGAAAATACAATATAGTACAATGAGATTTTGGGAGAGCCCATGCTAATCTTTTATTAGTTGTTCATATTTTAAAAATTAATTTCACTGGTGAAATATATGTTTATAATGATTGCATTAATCATACAGAATTTGTACCTGTACGTGATATATATTTATTCCTCTTTTTTCTCCATTCCCCGCTTCAACACCCTTTACCCTTTTTATAAAAGCGTTTTCTAGTTTTTTTTTTTTCTTTTCTAATCTCTGTTGTTAAGCTTCTACTCTGCCTAATTTTTTTTTTTTTTTTTTTGAGACAGGGTCTCGCTTTGTAGTTCAGGCTGGCCCTGAGCTCACTATGTAGCCCAGGCAAGCCTCGAACTCAGCAATCCTCCTGTCTCTGCCTCCCGGGTGCTGGGATTACAGGCATGAGCCACCACGCCCGGCACTGTGGTATGTGGTGCTGATTGCTGGTTGATTGCTGGTGGGCGTGAATCCCCACGCCCAGCATTGTATGTGGTTACCGGATAGAACTCGGGATCTTGCACTTGCGAGGCAGGCGCCGGAACCACTGAGCTAAATCTCTGGCCCAACTCTACCTAATTTTTAGATACCCATAGATATGAATGAATAGGAATTACATCACCCACATGTTGTTACTTGTTTTTAGGTATCTACTGTGAACCTTGGAACACAACCTTTTTGGAGAAGGGTTACATATTCTGAAATGGATTTCAGTAAAGATTAGTATCCCATAATCCCTCTGAAAAGCACTTAAATCGAAATGTTTACTTTTGGATTGTTTCTCCTTCAGTAATCCTCAGCCCTTAGCTTGGCACAGCCCCTCCTTGTCAGAGCTGACCTCTGAACCTCTGCTTTCTCACCTTTGCCATGCTATTGCATCTTGTTGAAGCATTACCTTTTAGAGGAATTTTGGTATGAAGAAAAAGATAATTTCCATTTCTAAAGGGTTCCTGAAAGAAGTTTCTATGATCAAAATATTTGCATATTTTGGTTTTTATATGAGAATATTATGCATATTATATAAGTAATTTCTGCTACAAAAGACTAAGAAGATAAATGAACTAATTAAAAGCAGGAAAGGTATTTCAATAGATAATTTTTTCATAAAAATGCTATAGTGGCTAATAAGCTTGTGAAAAATAACACCATTATTCATTGGGGGCAGTCCAAATGAAAAACACAAAGATAGCGTATTTCATGCAGTATAGACAATTCTTGTCTAAAACAGAGGCCATGTCAAGTGTTGGTGAAAACGAGGGGAAATTAGGACAGTCGTATCCTCCTGATGAGATTGTCATTGTTCAGCCCCTCTGGAAATCTGTGGCAGTTCCTCTCGAAGTTAAATGCAGTCTTAATGTGTGACTTGGCATTTGACTCCTCAGTCTGTACCTAAGAAACGTGAGCACATACATCCTTACAGGAAACTGCATGCAAATGTCAGTAACATTACTAGTCAGTAAGAGCCGAAATGTGAAAACGGCTCCCATGCCTGTGAGCTGATGACTGGATATAGTAAATATGGTCTATCTAATCAGTAGAATCAGGGGTAGCCCAAATGCGTATGTTATCACCTCTAGTAGCTTTGAAAACATCTTGCCAAAGGTAAGACGGACACAGAAGGTTGTATCATGTTTGGTTCCATTTATGTGAAATGTCCATTCCAGTGAAATACATAGGTATAAAATAGGTAAGTGGTTTCTAGGTATCAGAATATGGGTAATGGGAAGTGAATGCTCTTGCTTCTGGGTTTATGGAGTGATTAAAATGTTTTATGTTAAAGAATGGTGATTGTTGTACCAGATGGCCAATAAACTAAAATTGAGTCAGTTTGAAAGCTTACATTTTTAGTTCTTAGGGCAAGTTAGTTATCACTTGGTAAAGACTGTTAATCCTGAAAGAAGCTGTTCAGAGTATTGTAGTCTTTGTTTTTCAGGGGAGATGCCACATTCACACATAGGCCAGGACTTACTTGTTGAAGGAAATACAACACCCGGGGCTAGTTTAGTAACCACAGCCTAAAAAAGAGGAGCAAAAGGAGTTTAATGGCTGTGCTGTCATCTCACAGCCAGCGTGTCACAGAGCTGTCACTTGAACACGCAGTTGCTGCCTAGTGTCCCTCTTGGCAGTCACCTGACTGGTGCCTCTGTCATTCCATCCCTGCTCTAGCACGGTAATAGGCATGTGTGTGTGTGTGTGTGTTTTAAGACGGGGAATAAGCACACTTTTCAGTGGTTCCTTCCTAACATTTGATTATCTATAGATTGGAGATAAGACACTGCCTACTGTTGAAAAGAAAGGGGAACAGGCTCTTCTTCCAAGTACCACGCAATCATCCGGGTAACATGGAGCAGGTGAGAGGCTCTTCACCTAGAGTCGGGTGAGAGGTGGAGGACCGTGGGTGGGCTTCCTCTGGAACTTATGAATGAAGGCAGAGTCGGGTGGCTTGCTCTGAGGGGCAGCACGGAAAGCTGCATGGGGAGATAGAGCTTCTCTGGCTTCAGTGTGCCGTGTGCCATGCTCTACTTAGAGAGGTGCTGGTTGCTTGGGTCACATGTAACCGAGGCCTTTCTGGGAGTGTAAGGCTCACCAAGTTCGTCATTTGTCATTTGTAGTGGCCACTAGGTGGTGAAGGGGGCGCCTCCCAATTTAGCAACAAACGAGTTCAGGGTTTAAGCATCAGGCTGCTGTGGAATGATCTGAACTGCCGCGATTGCGGAGCTTTCTGGGGCTGGACTTCTGCGCTCAGCACCTTGTGTGCCGTGCCCTACTCAGAAAGGTGCTGTTCACTTGCACTGCAGGTAACCAGGGCCTTCTGAGTAGAGTAAGGCTCAGCAGCTGCCTCGGTTGCTGGAGTGCAGGCCAAGCTTTGGAGGCCCCTGGGATATGGAGCATTTCACTGGCCTGTAGGCCACCAGGGTGTCACCTGAATTGATCAAAACTGGCTGTCAGGAGATCTTGATCATCTTCTAGGAACACAATGAGATGAATAGTCCAGGTTTTAGGTTTTTCTGAAAAATTTGCAGCTTTCTTTGTAGATATATGAAAAGATATTGAAAATATTTAACCATTATTTTTTAAAATATGAATTATTGTGATCAGTGTATTTTCTGTCAAGCTGATGTCTGTGAAGAATAGCCATATTAATGTTGGCTTCTTTCATTTTTTGCCTGTCTGCTTTACTCCTTCACACTGATTTCCATGTTAGCTGTATGACTGTAACTAAATAATTCTGAAGTATTTACCAGTGGAACTTTATCTTGTGTAATTTCTTATTTCTTCAGTCACTGGACACTCCAAAGTCTTGTCTTCCAAGGATGAGTTTGTTTGCTTTTTTTTTTTTTTTTTTTTGAGGAACACTTCACTATGTAGTTCATGCTGGCCTTGAACTAGTTATGTACTCAAGGTTGGCCTCAAATTCACAGAATTTCTCCTGCTTCAGCCTCCCAAGTGTTGGGAACACAAACATGCGCAGCCATGTCCAGCTTCTAAGGGTTTATTTGTTTCGTTCAAAAGTAATGACTTGAAAACCCTTATATCCTTTTTTTTTAAATGAATTTATTGGTACATTTTTTTTTTTTTTTTTTTTTTGCTTTTTGGAGACAGGGTCTTGCTTTGTAGTTCAGGCTGGCCCTGAGCTCACTATGGTGCCCAGGCAAGCCGCCACGAACTCAGCAATTCTCCCGTCTCTGCCTCCCGAGTGCTGGGATTACAGGCGTGAGCCACCATGCCCAGCAATATATGTGGTAACCGGGGATCGAACTCAGGTCCTTATGCTTGTGAGGCAGGCGCCGGACCCACTGAGCTAACCCTCCGGCCCTATTGGTACATTTTTAATATAATTTTCACATTGATCATTGAGGATTTGTACTTGTACATGATACATCTCAGTTCTTATTTTTTCCCATTCCTTGGGTTCTTTTTTCTTTTGTTCTTTTTATTGTTATTCACCCCCCACCCCGGCTACTGGGGATTTAACTCAGTACCTTGGGCCGGTGAAGCAGGGGAGGCGCCGCTGACCTAAATCTCCAACTCCAACTGTTTTGGCCAAATTTTCTGTGAGCTCTTTCTGAAGCACGAATCTCTAGAGACATCTTATTTAAAAAGCTTTGGGGATGATGTTCCACTACTGTGCTTTTATGTGCATCTCGTACATTTTTCAGTCTTACAATATTCATTTCTCATGATACTTCATTTAGTCCTCACAAGAATTATAAACGATGATTATGATTTTAGTCTACATGTTTTCGTTATGATCAAATAAAAAAATTGCTTGAAATCCTGAATACTCACTTGGCAATTGTAGTCATCCGGTAAGGGCTATGTTATGGCTCCTACTGGTGCTGTCACCACCACAACCGTCAGACCGGCTACTACCACTACTGCTGGCGTTAATAACATGAGCTGTGCCTGTCATAGTACAAAGAGTACAGCAAACGGCCACTTTTCCCGAGGATAGCATTCTTTGTAATTGTCATACTCGAAGGCCAAGATATTACTGCAGAGGATATAATTTTGTTAAGGCTTCCTGTGTATTATTACTCTGTTGATGTGTATGAATATTTTTAAACTGACAGAATTGAGTATAATGAAGAAGTAATTTTAATGATATCTCACCAGAAATGTTCACGTATCTTAACCAGTTCCAGAGCTGTACTTGTCGTGTGACAAGAAATATGTAGAAATCCATGTTAAATTGTAACTTGTCAGGTGTGATAATCTATTTCCATCTCACGTACTCACGTTTTCATTTTCGATGTTGTTTGTGTCGTTTATGCATATTCACGCTCATAAAAGCATTTGTTTTCATTCAGATCTTCAGGTCTAAGGGAATACAGCGGACACACTGGGGAGAATAGAGAGAGGCTAATGGCTGCAAATGACAAAAATATTTGTCTAGGCACAATTTCAAATGCCACTGCTAGGCCTTATCAGATCATTCTGACATCTCTTCATCACCTATGATGAATTGCTTTCTATTTTGACCATATGGTTTTATTCCTGGTTTTCATTCTTGTTAAATTTTATTCAGTCCTTTGTGTACTAGTATGAATTCAAAGGTATAAAAGAAGTGACATTTTGTTTATAACCCTTTGAGTAATATTTTTTTTTGATATCACTAGGCCTCCTAGCCACCTAGAATCTAGATAACTGGAGAATTTTAGAAATTCATGAAATTCATTTTTAATTATGACTTCATTTGCTTGTAATGAATTTTCTTTTAGTGTTGGAAAGTAATGATATCATAACATACTCACTAATAAATTTGTCACTATTTAGGTTCACAAACCATTTAGCATATAATTCTGCAAACATTTTGAAGCTAATTCTCTCAGATTCAGTGAATACCAATTTAATATGATGAGATAATGTTGAAGATGACCTTAACTGTGGAATTCGATCAGAATACACAGAGACTGGCACGTAAGTTAACATTGAGTATTAGCAATTATTAAACTTTCACAGTCATGGGTTTATAGCAATAAAATGTATAATCATTTGTATACATGTAGGAAGTATTGGTGAGAGTGTGGGTGGGGAGACTTTATTATGATCCTAAAGAAAATAGAGTCTGCAGTTTGTTTTAAAATTAATTTTAAATGCAAATGTAGTTTTACCTCTCAGTTACCAGTGAATCTAAGATATACATGAATGGATTTCTGTATTTTACAAATATTTTTAACAACATTCTTTCCCTTGCCCCTTAATATTCAAGTGTTTGGTTGATTGTCCCTGTTAGTGAGACTAGGCTATGATACCCAGTTTTGACCACATGGCTGTCATGTTCTTTGAAGACATTCTTTAGATGAGATTACCATGTACTCAGTACAATGCATTATGCTCTACGATGTGCTTGGGTCTCATCTAATAAATGGAAAGAGAAAAAGAGTGAGATTGTCCAGATTCCCTTCAGACTTGAGATGCAGTATCATCTTCTTCCTGATCTTTAGCCTGCAATTGTTACTTTGAGAATTCAAATTTTCCAGTCCCCACAATTGTGTGAGCCAATTCCTTAAAATAAATCCTCTTTCTCCCTCCCTCTGCTTCTTTCATTGTCTCTCTCCTTCTGCCTCCGTCCCTAGTAAAATGCACGTGTGTTCATGCATACACTCGCGCGCGCACCCACACACATGCAGACGCTCCTACACCTGATGAGTCGGGTACAGTATAGCACCGTAAAGGAAATGGTTGTGTTTTTCTGTTTTGGAAACCTCTGTTTTCCAACAAATGGAAACATTCACTGGGCTTTGTATAGTGTGGTCGATCCACAAATGTGAAAAGATCAATATCTTTCCACATCAAATGCTCTTTTTAAGTTTTAAAATGTAGCTGTTTGTGTGGTATACCTGAGAATTGGGGCTATAAACTAAGAGTACTGCCTTTTAAGCATTCGTGTAACAGCAACCGACTATCCTGAGTTATTCAACCAATAATTCCAGCTCTTAATCCTTTGATGCTTTTGTAGCAAAACATCAAATACTGAGCAGTTTATTGTCTCTGATTATATTTCACAGAGCTCTGCAGGTTGGGGTAGGTGTCCCAGGCTGGGATAATCTTGTGATCTTCCTGCCTCAGCTTCCCAGAGTATTTGCTCGTTTGTTTGTTTGGTTTTTTTCTTTGCAGTTTTGGGGGTATAGCATGTCAACACTGAGTTACAGCCCCATCCCAATTAGTTCAGCCCTTAATAGCATTATATAGAAAGAGGAGAAACAAATCATGTATAATACTCATTTTTTTTATCTGTGGATGTCTGGAGCAGTCTCCAGGTTTTCTTTCTGATTATCATTTTTTAATTATCTTTTTAAAATTATACTCAGTGATTATAATAAGCACAAGGGAAATTTCTACGTTTTGCACTGTTTTCAATTCCTAAGAAACAACACAATGCATTATGGGGAGAATTAATTTTTGTACATAAGAGATGTTCTTGATTTTTTTAACCTAATATTTCATTTTACACAGCTTTTTTCCCTTGTGCTTTGGCTATCATTGTGGCCATTTAGAGAAAGAATATAAATGCTTATATTGTGACTTAAGTCATGTTTTCTGATATATGCTTTGCTTTTCCCAACATTCCTTATCTCTCTTTGATGTTATTTTAGATGATCTTTACCAAATTACAACTATATTGGGATTCTCATATCAGAGTTATCCATGGGACAAAATTGTGTTTGATTTTAAATGGGTATTTGCAACCGGCCCGTGCAGTTTTCTTGGGCACCGAAATCCCAGAAGTCTTGGAGGCCTCTGGCTATTAGATCTGCTTGCGTCAGCTTCTCCAGTACGGTGGCTCTCTTGAACAAAGCCTGTAAACAAGGTGGCCGAATTGAGAGCCAATTGTCCGAGCACATGTGCAGTCCGTTTCTGTGCTAAGCACAAAATGACATTCCTCTCGGTGTCATTACTTCAGTGATTACAACCAAGTTTCCTAACAGGAAGGGATATGAGTTCGAGAATATGAGGAAGAATAGGTGATTGAGAATTATCTTGCAATTTTCACACAAACAAAAAATTATGTTTTTGTGTTTTGGAGAATTGTGGAGATTAAATGAAATATACTTGACTGTTCAGTTGTTATTCTGTCGACGAGAAGGAAATAAATGAGAGGCAGTAGTATTTCTTCAAGGAATTGAATTTATTAAGATTCCTTCAGAAAAGAGTGCCATAGATTTCTTTCCATTTTTGAGGAAGTCTTAACATTTTTTAACTCTTAAAGGAGCTTGGTCTTTGTATTTTTGTATTTTGAATTTGTGAATTGACAGAATAAAATTAAGAACTGAGTAAGTTTCTTTACATGTTTAGTTCATAGCTTTTTCAGAATAATTCTAAAGTTGCCTTTTAATAACTAGTTACCCATTTTGTGAGAAACTGGCCTTTGGGACCTCTTCAGGTACTAACATCTTAATGTTACTGAAAAAGTTTCTTTCTCAAAAAATAGATCCAGTCACAAGAATGCTCTATTTCTTTTCCAGAAAATGTTCTATTAAAATCAAGATGACTGTAGTGGTCCATGCTTATAGTCCTAGCGCTTCGGAGGCTGAGAGGGGAAGATGAGCACTGTTTTCAAGGGCAGCCTGGTTGTATAGTGAGTCGAAGGCCAGCGTGAGCTACATCACCACATCCTATTGGGATCAGTCCTGTTTGGGAAAATTAATGGGACCATGGGGACTAAGACCGGGCCAAGCTTTTCCTGCCCGAAAACCAGCCACGGCATGAGCTGGCCTGAGGGCTCGACTCTTTCTCTTCACCTCTGAGTGACCTGTTACATTTGTTACTCTGATGGGCCGAAACCTCTGCCCTCTGAGTGACCTGTAACACTGCTGGCTCCAGAGGTACTGAATAAAATGTGTGGCAAGGTACAGTATTTGCATATCTGTCTGGAATGTATGATGGATATTGTGAAATAGAAAAGATCCAAAGGGAAATGTGGAGGAGGGAGCAATGCATGGTAAAGAAAAAATGTGATGGTAATAAAGGGAAATAAGGCTTATGTATTTAGGGGGTGGGGGTTGTGGGGTGGGTAGGGGAATGGGAAAAAGTGAGAATTAAATTGTGTCCTATACTGCTACAAATTCCCAATATTGAGTATGTTGATGTGTATATACAATGTACCAATAAAGATAAAAATTTTTAAAAATGTGTGGCAAGGTACTGAATAAAAAGTGTGGTAAGCTCGGGTGTGCTGTTTGCTGCCCAGATTAGCATGGATCAGGGCCAAGCTCAGCTTCTTTTCTCTCACTTCTGCCTAATTATTACTTAGTTTGCCATGGGCCCTCATAGTCACAGGAAACTAGAACTTGACTGAAAAAGTTCTAGTTATATTCCTTTCCCCTGTTCCCTACAAGATCGTCTCAAAACAGAAAACCATACAACACAAACAAAAACAGAAAAATTGTCACTTCTCAGAAGAAGTATAAATGCCCAATAAGTATCTGAGAAAAAAACTGTTCAGTGTCTTTGGCCACTAAAACATAAATCAGATAACATTGAGATTTTATGTGATGCCAGTAAGAATGGGTGTGTGGAAAGACGCAACCGACCAAATGCTGGTGAAGCTGTTGGGAAAAAGGAATCTGCTACATCGTTAGTAAGAATGTCAACGAGGACAGCTGCTGTGGCAAGGAGTTTGGAGATTTCTCAGAAACCTCAGACATTCTACGTGGTTCATCAAGACTTGTCGTGGGCATCTTCCCTGACGAGTGAGAGGCGTCATATTACGGCGATCTATTCATGCCCAGGTTTAAAGCAGTACAAATTAAAAATAGCTCAATTATGGAAGTGTCTGATACTGCCATCAAAAGATGAATAGATTAGAAAACTAATATATGTACACAGTGGAACACTACCCAACCATAGAGAAGGCTGCATTTGAATCATTTGTAAGAAAATGGATGGATCTTTAAGTGAAATTAAATCCGGAAGGTTAAATATCACAGGGTTTCTCTAATATGAGAGACTCAAAATAGAAAAGAAAAGAAAAGGCATGGTAGAAAACGGGGAAGTTGTTTCTGTAGCAATGGGAAAGGGGCTGGGGAGGACTGGAGACAGGTGGGGGAGGGGCAAGGGGGGATCAAGGTGCAGTGTATATATGCAGCAGTTTCCGAAGATGAATGTGATCATGTGTCACGAACGTACTAGTAAAAGTATAGTTCCTCAGAAGTCTTATGTTCAAACATGAACACTTTGTAAATGCAGATAGAAGACATGTCTGTCTGCCAACAGATTTGAAACAACCCACATGTATGTATAGTTACACATGTATGTACAAAGACATTGCTAGACACATAGCGATGTGCATCTGAGTTCACTTCAGTGTGCTTGCGGTGTGGTTCCTTTCGTGAGCGGTGTCGTCGCTGTACACTGAAAGCAGTATTTTGTGCCATGGGTTAAAGTTAAGGGAGCTGGGCATTTAACTTAAATGGTACTGTGCCAACCTTGGACACACAAGGGCCCGAGTTCGATCCCCGGTACTGCAAAAAAAAAAAAATTGGAAAAGGATCAAAGCATGGAGGGAAGGGCTGAGGATTTAGCTCAGTGGTTCTAGCGTCTACCCGGAGAGAAATGGAGGGGAGGGGATGAAAGAAGGAATGAGGACATGTTCCATACATGCGCCAGCTCCGCGCGAGGAATGCAGTCCTTATGTTCTGCAAGTGTGCTAATGACAAAAATAAAGATCGAAGAAAGATAACTTCGCACACTGAAAAAGTTAAAGTGCGTATGTTGCTATGGAAAGAAAAGATTTAAGCTGGTGCAACCCCCACAGGTGAATATGGGATTTGCCATATCACACATAGGCACTCGATTATTATGCCTCAGTCCTCAAACTATGACCTTCATGTGTTCATTTTTACAATATCGTATAAGATATGGTATTTCAATTTCTTCCTCATTACTCATTTTGTCCAGACATCTCTTGACATTTCTAACCATTTCTATTTGTCGTTTAGTATTTGCACCACGCTCTACTTTCTCAGGATCCTTTCAAAGGTTTTTCTTACTATAGAGTGGTAATGATGATTCTGGAAATCAACTATTCAACCCTGTTTTCCTAGCAATATTCTGCTGTGAGCCTCATTGATTTTCAGACAATATGACATTTTTATTAATACTATTATATTTTATTCTCTGCTGAGATTAACTTATTTTTCTGACATCTTTGGCAAATTATCACTATAAATACACAAGAAATATGCTGACTTTCTATTTTCCTTTTGCTGGAGTCCATTGTGCCTCTGCAAGTTATTTTTTTTATTTTTATATATTTATTTTCTTGTTTAGTTTTTTTTTTTTTTTTTTTTTTTGAGACAGGGTCTCGCCTTATAGTTCAAGCTGGCCCTGAGCTCACTATGGAGCCCAGGCAAGCCTTGAACTCAGCAATCCTCCTGTCTCTGCCTCCAGAGTGCTGGGATGACAGGCATGAGCCACCACACCCGGCACTATGGTATGTGGTATTGATGGCTGGTGGGCGAATCTCCACATCCAGCATTGTATATGGTTACCAGGACCGAACTCAGGACCTTACACTTGTGAGGCAGGCACCAGAACCACTGAGCTAAATCTCCGGCCCCTCTTGTTCAGTTTTTTGAAACAAGCTCTCCTTATATAGTTCACACTGGCCTTGAGCTCACTCTTTGGCCCAGGCTGGCCTCACGCTCAGAGCAGGCCTCCTGCCTCAGCCTGCTGAGAATTTGGGTTACGGGCATGTGCCAGCACTCCTGCCAAGTTTTCATTTTTTAAATGGTTATATTTGAAGGGAAATTTATTTTGCTTTAGAGTTTGTCATATTCAGTAAAGTCTTACACCAGCCATCCCCATTGGTGAGGACAGAGGCTTCCGTCCTGAGCGCAGCTTGGGGCTCAGCTTGTCCCGTCACGTGAGGCCTGGAACCCTGGACAGCTGACAGAACTTCCCCTGTGCAGTTTGGAAGTTTGACTCGCTGGAAAATTAAGGAGGAGTAACTACAAATGTATTGTTAGATAGAAATTTTTTCATTTTCATCATAAAATGGATTTTACTTTGCTTTCTTGTGCTGTGTGAAAGTATTTTTTGATAAATCAGGGCTCGAAAATTAAGTTTTTTTTTGAGCCCAGGTTTGTTGTGAAAGGCATATAAAGAAAGCCACAAGAAAATCCTAAAGACTAACTTTTACTAACAGAGTCTAAAGAAAGGCTGTAACTGTTATTTTCATAATTATCTTAATTATACATTTGACTTATCAATGTTCCTCTTGCTAATTATTTTATATTTAAGTGATGCACAGAAATTGTTCATATTAGTCTGTTATCCAGTAATAATGCTCAGTGTGTATTTATTGTGTGCTGTCTTTCATCCAACTAAACCTAGCTTCTCTATTATTTTTTCATGGTGAAAATATTCAGAATTCTGTCTTTCAGAATACATAGCACATTACTGTTTTCTATAGTTGCCCCTCTGCAGAACACATCAGAGCTGTTCCTTTCTTTCGAACTGTAACTATGAATATGCTTTAAGCAGCCCTTCTCCATCCCTGCCCTCTTTCCTCTCCCCTCTCCCCAGCCTCTGTCAACCCCATTCTGGACTCTTATTGTATGACGTCACCAAGCTTATGTACATGGGGGTTGGGGGTGATAGGGAGGGCAGAGGAATGGAAAAATGAGAATCAAGATACATCATGTACAGGTAAAATTTTTTTATCTTGAATGTGATCGTGATGTATATTTGAAATATACCAATAAATCCAATAAAATTTAAATTTAAAAATTTAAATTTAAAAAGGTCAACTTCTTAAGATTCTCTGGGGGGTAGATCATGATGTACTTTTCTTTATATGCCTGCCTTACTCCTTTTTGAGGTGTGTGTGTGTGTGTGTGTGTGTGTGTGTGTGTGTGTGTGTGTAAAAAAGGTCTCATTATGTAGTTCAGGCTGGGCTTGATCTCACTGTGTATCCCAGACTGGTCTCAAGCTCACAACGGTCTTCCTGCCTCAGCTTCCCCAGTACTAAAATCTGAAATATGTGCCATCATGCCCACTCCAACTAACAGTGATATTTACTTTCATCTTGCAAATGCCAGGATATTTTTGTGTTTTTTTTTAATGCATCAATGCCACTTTTTTCTTTTTCTCACCTTACCAGTTGAAGTACATTGAAATTGTTTCCATTTATCAGCTATTGAGAATAACACTGTAACGACTGTGGGAATTCAGATTTCTCTTTCATGAATTTATTTCATTTCCTGTGGGTATATACCCATTATTGAGGTTGCCATATCATAACATAGTTCTATGTTTACATTTGTGAGGAAATCCCATATTATTTCCATAATAATTGCTTATTTACATTCCCAACAGTTGTGCTGTAGAGTCCCTTTTCCTGCATATTCTTACAAAGACTGATTACCTTTTCTACACTAGCCTCTGTTACCATGGCTAAGTCATATCTAGCTATGGTTTCGGTTTTCATTCCCTTGATGTTTAGTGATGTTTTTACTAGTTGTAGAATTATTCTATTCATGCCATTAAAAGTTGAGGAAATTACCCACTAGTATGGTTTTCTGAGTCATCATATTTATGATCAAAGAATGTTGAATTTCCTTAAAAAGTTTTGTGATTTTTAAAAGTTTTTAAATTGAATTCTTTATTGGTACATTTTATATACAGGTCACAATCACACTCAATATTGGGGAATTTGTGCCAGTATATGACAGAAGTTAATTCTCATTTTTACCCATATCACTACCCACCCATAACCCCCCACCCTTACATACATGCTTTTTCTTTTTCTTTCCAAATCATATTGTTAGTATAATTGATTGACTTTTAAATATTGAAATAGCCTTGATGGAATAAACTGCATTTGCTCATAATGTATAATTCTTTTTTTATATTCTGTTGAGTGCTGTCTGCAAGTTATTATTAAATATTTTTTGCACCTGTGTTTATCAGGAACATTAATTGGTCTACAATTTTTGGTACAGTCATTGTCTGTTTGGTTCAAGGTTTTAATTTTCTAAAATGAGTTGGAAAGTGTTCCTTCTATTTTCTGGAAAGAATCAGTGGAGTTGTCATTAATTCTTTTTTATGTACTTGGCAGCAACCCTTCTTGAAACATGCTTGTGGAGAAGTTTGTGGAAGTGTTTTAAGTACCAACTGAATTTCTTTAATTGTTTTGAAGTTCTTCATATTATCTACCAGGTGTCGTGATCTGTGGCAGTTTGCACTTCATAAGGTCTTCAGATGGATGTAGGCTAAGCAGGCAGTAGTATCTTTTTAGATTGATGACATTAAGTTTTTTCTTCTGTTTCTTTTTCATTGTAATTCTTGATAGAAATTTAAGAATTTTCCTTTGTAGAAAATCAATTTTTTCATTGATTTCCATCTTTCTCTTTTCAATTTCATTTACGTCTGTTTTTGTGTATTTCCTTCATGCTATTTGCTTGGAGTTTATTTCATTCTTTTTTTCTGAAAAGGTCTTTGAAGCTGGAATCTAAATTATGAATTTGCTCTTTTTGTCTTTCCTTAATATACATTCACTACTGTAAGTTTCCCTACAAATTTTGATACGTGATATTTTCATTGTCATTTGTTTCAGTATATTTCTAATTTCCTGGAAACTTTCTCTTTGATCCTTGAACTATTTTGAAAGATGTTGTTTATTTTTTAATGTTTGAGTTGTTTCTCTTTATTGCATCTGTTTTCATTAATCATATCGTACCTAGGTTCATTTGGGTGATTTGGCACATGCAAATGAAGTTTTGGTCATGTTTCATCCTTTTATGAATTTTTAATAATATATTTGACCAAGTAATCAGTTCTCTTTTGTCTGACCCAGAAACATCATTTTCTTCTCTTCTAGGTGTTCATAGAAAGTACAAGTATGGTTTAGCAACACTTGTTTCTATTTACTCTTATAAAGGACTTCTACTGTGCCTTTGTCCTCACTGGGTGATTTTTAGTGGCATACCCTGAAGCTATTAAATTTTGTGTTTGTCTGTTGCTGCTCCCAGCAGAACACTGCCAATCTAACAATCTAATAGTTACCTGTCTAGTAGTTCTTGTGACCTTTGATAAGAATGTCGATAGCTAGTAATATGTTTTTGAGAAATTGCTTTTGAAAATGAAGTTCAGTTTTGCATGGTCAACATTAGTAGTTTGTAGAGTGGATTCTGAGAACTGTGCCCTCTTGTCATGACTATAAGAAGAGTTTGCTGCCAGCTTATCAACCTTTGTTCTAGATTCCTTGCATGCTAACACCTGCAAATTTTGCTCTCAAATATGACAGATTCAGTTAGTGGAGATGCTTTCAATTCCTGAGAAGAACTACTGAGGAACCTAAATTCTATAAGTTTAGTTTGTAGATTTTAAATACAAACTGAATTCAAAATGTCATAAGTCTGTACTTTATTAATTCTGGACTTACATGTAGTGATACCATAATTATTTTTCTAATTTGGTTTCAAATTTCAAAAGTTTCTATGCATGTTGCTTCATGTAATCATGGCAAATCTACACTGTAGATGTACTAAAATTCTCAGCACCATAGGCTATGATGTTATTATCTACACGCATACACATTTTCTTTCAAGTAAATAGCCTTAATCATGTTACTACCTCTGCTAATACTGGAATATTCTATTATCATGTTTTACTTAGGAAATGAGGGGGCATATAAATCATAAGTAACTTTCTAATATCTCCTAACAGCTAACAGGAAATGGTTTTTGAAGATGTATATGTTGTATTCTTGATGAAGGTGCTTTACTAATAAATAAAATTATGTGGTGATATATCTAATGTTTTCTTACAAATTCTATAAAGCATGTCCTGTTTGTATTAACTTTCATATTCTAGGTGAATACAATTCAGTGTCATTTGAAATAATTAATATTTATCAAATTTAATTATAATGTAGGTTTGATGATTAAGTCATTTGGTTTGGGGAGTGAATGTTAAAATCTAATCTGGCCATAATTGCGCAGCTTGGTTTTCTCCTGTATCAAGGTGTGACTACTCATTGCAAAACATGTGTATATGACTTTGAGTATGTGTATCTATTTATCCACATTACCAACTATATACTTCACCTTTTGAACTAATGAAATTCTTTGTATCAGTTGTTGAATTTTACTTTACTTTATTTTGATTAATTGAATTCTTTATTGGTGCATTTTATGTATGCTCACAGTCACACTCAACACTGGGGAACTTGTACCAGTATATGACACAAGTTAATTCTCATTTTTACCCATATCGCTACCCACACCAAACCCCACCCCCATATATATATATATGTGCTTTCTTAAATCATGTTTTGAATTTTACTTTTATATTCCATTTTGAATTGATCTATTGGGTTGAATATGGCATCGCTTTTTTTTTTTTTTTTTTTTTT
>PVIC010038559.1:0-17616 GCA_004025085.1 Thryonomys swinderianus
ACGGAACCACTGAGCTAACCCTCTGGCCCTGGCCCTGGTTTTTTGAAACACTCTCGCTATGTAGTTCAGGCTGGCCTTGAATTTGCAGCAATTCTCCTGCCTCAGCCTCCTGACAACCAGGAGACAGGTATACCCAGGATGACAGATATACCCACTATACCCAGCCAGATCAGTTTTTATGACCCAGATTTGGAGAACAAAGTTTCTTTTGTGGGTATGAAAGCTATGGAAAAAGTCATATAAATTATAGACCTAGAGAAATGATTCCTAAAAATGCACACATTTCATTCATGTCAGTAACCTATTTAGTTATAAGTATATATATTATATGTGTTTCTTATAGGCAGCATACAGATGAGTTTTTTAATTCAGTCTAACAGTCTCTGCCTTTATTATTTTTTTTGTGGCAGCAGGGATTGAACTCATAACCTTGTGTTTGCAAGGCAGATGGTGGCACCACTGAGCTAAATCTCTAGCATGTTGTATGTGTTTCTGATATATCTTATGTCACTGTCACCGAAGATTGTTTATATGCCCACTTTTTCTTCCTTAGATCCTACCAGAAATTTTCAAAGACAGTAGGCTAAAAAGGAAGGGCTTGGTGAAAAAGGTTCAGGTGAGTTGCATGGTAGTGTATGATAAACTGTAATGGATTGATTTGGTGGTATATGGGTCTATCTCTTGAAAGTAGGGTAGTTCAAAAATGTGATGTATGGGGGGGCTGGGGGTTTAGCTCAAGTGGTACCGCGCCAACCTTGGATGCACAAGGGCCAGAGTTCAATCCCCAGTACCGAAAAAAAAAATGTGATGTATGGTTGGCTATTGTTTATTTATCAGCATGAACCCAGAGCATCAGAGAAGAGTTAACTTCATGTCCCAATAGTTACATTTAGATTTAAACTATTTAAAAAATTTCACTAGGGCTGGAGAGTTAGCTCAGTGGTTCTGGCGCCTGCCTTGCAAGTGCAAGGTCCTGAGTTCGATCCCCAGTAACCATATACAATGCTGGGCATGGAAACTCATGCCCACCAGCAATCAATACCACATACCACAGTGCTGGGTGTGGTGGCTCACACCTGTAATCCCAGCACTCGGGAGGCAGACAGGCGGATTGCTGAGTTCGAGGCTTGTCTATGCTACATAGTGAGTTCAGAGCCAGCCTGAACTACAAAGCGAGACCCTGTCTCAAAAAAAAAAGCCGGGCATAATGGCTTACGCCTGTAATCCCAGCACTCGGGAGCAGAGGCAGGAGGATTGCTGAGTTCAAGGCTTGCCTAGGCTACATAGTGAGCTCAGGGCCAGCCTGAAATACAAAGTGAGACCCTGTCTCAAAAAAAAAAAAAAGTTCACTAGTCTATGGCCATACCACGCTAAACATGCCCGATCTTGTCTGATCTTGGAATCTAAGCAGGGTTGGGCCTGGTTAGTGCTTGGGTGGGAGAAAGACATTCACTGGCAAGCAGAGAGTGCTGACGCTGGCCATGATTACAGTATCCCCTTTGGTTGTGTTGAGGCGCACTGATCCTGGGGGAAGACTCCCTGTCTGTGTGCCCTCTTTGGGAGTTACTGGCCTAGAACATGGTCAGAATCCCTAGCTCTACACTTCCTCTCCCTCGCTTTCCTTACCCTGGAGCCCAGGCTGGATGCCCATCCCATTCCCACCTGTGCACAGCCTGTTCAGTCTTACCCACCAGCTCCAGAATGGCCAAGGGTAAGTGGGCAGTGGTTGGCTAGCTCTGGCAAGGCCTTTCACCACCTCGTGTCTATCTTGTAGGCGTTTCTAGCTGAGTGTGATACGGTAGAGGAGAACATCTGCCAAGAGACTGAGCGGCTGCAGTCCACAAACTTGGCCCTTGCTGAGTGAGATGCAGTGGAGAGAGGCTCTGCTGCCCTGAAAAACAGCGCCACCGCTCCACCTTCTTTGGAATAGAAGCTGTCTGTTTCTCCAGAGCTGCCAGAGGCAACCGGCCAAATGTCAATTTTCCCGTTCCTGTACTGGTTCTCAATGAAAAAGTACTGTCTTTGCAACCTAAGTAAGGCGCTCTCTGTTTTCTCATTTTGCCTCTGTGTGGCTCTGCAGTTCAGCACCACTTTTTCTAGCAAGGGTCTCCCTGTGCTAGCTCTTTTGACTTTCAGGTGCTTTCTGTGGGCTGGTTAGTGCTAGTGCTGAATTTATAGGGAATCCTGGTCTTTAGATACATACAGCCTTTTTTTTTGAGATAAGGTCTTGCTTTGTAGTTCAGGCTGGCCCTGGACTATAGGCTACTATGTAGCCTAGGCAAACCTCGAACTCACAGCAATCTTCTTGCCTCTGCCTTCTGAGTGCTAGGATTACAGGCATGAGCCACCATGCCCAGCATTGTGGTATATGTGGTTACTGGGAATTGAATTCAGAACCTTGGTTTGAAAGGCAGACACTGGAACCACTGAGCTTGGCCCAAGGCTTTTTTAATCTTGGAATCTCAGAGTTCCCTAGTTAGGACCAGAGTATCAGGTAGTTGTATCTACTCTGGTGTTTCGCATACAGGTAATTCACAGGGTCCCTTATAACCTAATTTCAGCACATCTGGGTGGATTGTTGGTTTAAAGACCCTGACCTCACCTCCCAGTGACTCTTGTGTAGCCATATAGGTATTGAGATACCCAGGACCATTCCTGGGATGGCACCTGTGGTTAATGAATGGACCTCCTTGTCTCCAAGCAAATCTTGAAAAGTTTAGAGTCCATTGTTGATTGAATCTTACTTGAAAGCAGGCAGAATTATGGCTCAGAAAGGGCAAGGTAGAGAAGCCAGAATGAGTAAAGTAGGTAGAGGATGGAATCCCAGAAACTTCTCAGGAGTGTATGTGTTCCCTTCCAGGGTATTTCTGTTAACTGTGTCCTTTTGACATCTACATCTCATTTGAACTGTTTCTGTTCTGTGGATTTCTACCAGCACCATTGCTATTAAAAACCAGTTTGTGTGCCTGTCATCAAGCAGAAAATCTTGGTTTTGATTGATGAGGTATAAGAAGGAAAAGCTTTTTGTGCTTCTGGTAGTCAGATTTTATGTTAAAGTTGAGAGTGACTATGTGTGGGGGGATCCCTCTTAAACTGGCCAACTGCTATCTCCCTTCTCTATAGCCCAGTGCACAGGAAATTGGCTCCCTATGGCCACCTTTCCTTCAGTGAAAGGAATTCACTGAAGCCCCAGAAATTTAAGACTGGGTGGGTTAAACCAGGGGATGGTAGAGAGAGACAAGTGGATAAGGCTCAGGGCCCAGCCTAGCCTCAACTTTATTAATAGTTCACAGTTTAGATGTTTTATATATAATATATGTGTGGCCTAGGAATACAACAGTTTGGGGGGTGTCTACCACTGAACTATATCCTAAGCCCTTTTATTTTTTTCTTTTGGGATGGTCTCACTTAAATTTCTAGGCTGCCCTCAAATTATAATCCTCCTACCTCAGCTGTCTAAGTAGCTAGAATTATAGGCATGTGTCCCACACCTGGCTTGGCCACATTTTATCAGAAGGTACTTTGGGCCAGACACTGTTCTAGGCTTTCAATTAAAAAAAAGAAAAAAAAATATATATGACTAATATGCAGTCTCCAGGGACTGTACAGTAGTCATTTAATCCTCACATAAAAGAAGAAGTGGCACTGCTTCTTCCCCCGACTCCTTGGTGATCTGTCAGGGAAGAACCTCATTGCCTTCCTCTTGCCTTCTCTAGTGCTCCTGACCCCTATGTGTCCCCAAAATATGCAAGTGCATCTTCACCCATGTTGGCAGGCTAGTTTCCAGATTGATTGATAATGCCCGCTGGGAGCTCTACTGCCTAGAACATGGTATCCAGCCCATTGGCCAGATACCGAGTGATAAGACTATTGCAGGAGCACATGAGACTTTTAACACCTTCAGTGAGGCCAGTGCTGGAAAACATGCACCCAGGACAGTGTTTGTGGACCTGGAACACAGTCATTGATGGAGTGTTCACTGGTACCTACTGCCAGCTCTTCCTCCCTGAAGAGGCAAGGAAGATGCTGCTAATCACTATGCTCATGGGCACTAACCCACTGGCGAGATCATTGACCTTATTATCTTGGACAAAATTCTGAAACTGGCTGACCAGTATACAGGTGTACAGGGCTTCTTGATTTTCTGCAGCTTTGGCTAGGCAACTGGCTCTGGGTTCACCTTCCTGCTGATGGAATGTCTTGCCATTGACTGGCAAAAAGTTGAAGTGGGAGCCCTTCATTTACCCAGCTCCCCTAGGTTTCCACAGGTGTAGTTGAGCCCTACAACTCCATCCTTACCCCTACACCATGCTGGGGTACTCTGTGCAGTCATGGTGGACAGTGAGGCCATCTATGACATCTGTTGTAGAAACCTCAATATAGGGCACCCAAACTATACTAATCTGAACCGCCTTATGAGCCAGATTGTGTCTTCCATCACTGCTTCCCTCAGATTTGATGGAGCCCTGAATGTTGATCTGACAGAATTCCAGATCAACCTGGTTCCCTATCCCTGCATCTACTTCCCTCTGACCACATGTACCCCTGTCATCTCTGCTGAGAAAGCCTACCATTGAGCAGCTTTCTGTAGTAGAGCTCACCAACGTCTGCTTTGAGCCAACCAACCAGATGGTGAAATGTGACCCTCGCCATGGCAAATACATACTGCCTGCTGTACCGTGGTGACGTGATCCCCAAAGATGTCAATGCTGCCATTGCCACCATCAAGTCCAAGCACAGTATCTCCTTTGTAGATTGGTGTCCCACTGCCTTCAAGGTGGACATTAATTACCAGCCTCCCACCGCGGTGCCTGGTGGGGACCTGGCCAAGGTGCAGCGGGCTGTGTGCCTGCTGAGAACACGACAGCCATTGCTGAGGCCTGGGCTCGCCTGGACCACTAAAGTTTGATCTGATGTATGCCAAACGTGCCTTTGTTCACTGGTGAAGGGAGAGAGGAAGGGGAGTCTTCTGAGGCCCGGGAGGACATGGCTGCCTTAGAGGATTATGAAGAGATGGATAGTACTAATGGAGATGATGAGGCTAAAGAGTATTAATCTGCTGCAAGTTACACTCCATTGTCTCATACAGTTTTTTCCTGTCCTGTGGAATTGTTTAAGCTCTAAACTCTGAAGAAAACTGTTTGCATTAAAAAAAAAAAATGGAGTGGAGGAGACAATTTGTATCAGAATAAGTGGCAAAGCCATGACAAAGCCAGGCAGTTTAGTGTTAGAGCTCATATATTTCATCTCTGCACTTCTGCCCCCAATGCTACAGGGTTGCAAGTGTTTAGTCTTACTCTTTTTTACTTTCTTTTTTTAGTCTTAATCCTTCTCTCCCCTTTCCTCTCTTTATCCCCCCCTTCTGGCTTATTTCCTTCCTGGCTCTTATTCAGCCAGAGTGATCATAGAATATCATGTCAGTCCCCTGTTTTGTTTTTATTTTGTTTGTTTGTTTTTGCAGTACCGAGGATCAAACTCAGGCTCTTGTGCCTCCAAGGTTGGCACGACACCACTTGAGCTAAATCCCCAGCCCTAGTCCCCTGTTAAAAGCTCTAGTTATCCCCTATATTTCTTAGGATACAGACCGAAGACCTTATCCTTTGCCCTCACCATCTCATCTCCTGTTTTCTTCACCAACAGCTATACTATGGGACCTCAGTTGCATTTGCTCTGTACCCTGGGTGTCTTGTACGTGCTGCTGCCTCTGACGGGACACTCTTATCGTCCTTCCTTCACCTCTGCCCGTTTGCTAAGGTAGTGGTTCTTCATCCTTCAGAGCATTACTCAAATGTCTCTCCATGGAGAAACCTCACCTGCTGTCTGAGACCACATGAGGATGGCTCAGCGGCATCCTCTTAAAGCTTTCTACAGCCTTTTTGTTACAGATTTATCATAGTCTGACTTTTTAGTTTTTTCTCCTGTGGTGCCAGGTATTGAACCCAGGGCTCATGCATAGAAGCAAGCACTTGACCACTAAGCTAAATTCCCAGCTCCTGTGGTAATTTACTTGTGAAATTATTTGATTAGTACTAAATTTGCCTTTAACACTACACTGTAAAGTCCTTGAGTTAAGGAGTTCCTTTATCCCACAAACAGCAATATTTGGGGCTGGGGATTTAGCTCAATGGTGCCATGCTTGCCTTAGAAGTGCAAAGTCCTGAGTTTGATTCCTGGTATCAGAAAAATAAATAAATAGCAATATTTCAGTGATCTGATTTGGTAGACAGTAGGTCCTCAAGAATTTGGAGAGTGAATGGAAGTAGAATGCATTCATCATGGTGAAATTCCCACAGATGTACTGACAAAAGCTCCTTCAGAAGTGGAATTTACAGTATTGATAATCGTCTTCATAGAGCCCCTGGCACATTGTCTCTTTAATCAATGATTTCCATGTGCTGATCGAGGCACAGCTTCAGGGTTACTTCTAAGAAGCTATCAGGTGGTAGAGAGGACTCTAGTTGAAAGTAGAAATCCAACCTTACTGAGATTGGGTGAAATAGAGAATTTATAGACAGTGACATGGCAGAGACCACGGTGGATACCTGGCAGCTGATCACCAAGCAGCAGAGCGGAAATGACACATACAGCCACCCAGCAACTTCCTCCATATGTGAGCAGTCGAGCCCTTTACCACCTACCAGATAGGCCCAAGGTGAGTCTTCCTACTTGCAAGCTGAAGGAATCTACTTTTAGAAGACACTATGACTTAATGACTTGGAGGGGCTATGAAATGAATTAGAGCAAGCTTGTAGTTCCCTGCTCCCTGGGAAAGCATTTTGTGTCACTTCATTTTAGAGGAGATGATGGAATATTTGATGACAGTTTTATTGAGAGGAAGCAAGGCCTGGAGCAGTTATATAAACTGCTGGTCATCCTCTGGCACAGAATGGATGCTGTCTTCACATGCTTTTACAGGATGAAATAAAAGCTATACATCTAAAATAAAACATGCTTGAAATTTGGCAATAGGTAAAAACATAACTATCAGTGTCCATGTGCACCTTGAAAACATTCTAAATGTCTTTTAGCATGCCACACAAAAATTGGTATAACATGCCTCAGTGTAGTAACACTCATGGTGTTTTGTTTGGCAGTTGGCAAGTTAATTTGTTTTAGTGAAAATCTCTCATTCCAGCCTTTCTATATAAATAGCTCTTGCCAGGTGTGGAGGTGAATGTCTATAATCCCGGCTCTTGGGAGGCAGAGGCAGGAGGATAGTGACAAGATAAACCAGCCTGGGCTACATATGGAGTTCAGTGAGACCTTATCTCAGCCCCTCCCCCACAAATAAAACCAAACAAATAAATAGCTCTTCCTCGCCTTTTTTTTGAGGCAGGGTCTTGCTTTGTAGTTTAGGTTGGCCTTGAATTCGCTGCAATCCTCCTGCCTCAGCCTCTGGAGTGCTGGGATCACAGGCATGCACCATCATGCCCAGCAGTTCCTTGTCATTTTAATATACACACAATGGCCTCACAAACCTTCCCAAATAACCAGCAGTGTCCTAATTAAAGTTTCTGACTTGGTTTTATTTGCAGTGTTTGTGTCATGTTTGCTTCTCCAATCTGACTAGCTAGAATACTTCTCTCCCCCCAATATATAATACCACTTGATCTAATTTATGTGTAGGAACACCACACTGTTCATTTTCAGTGCCGAACACAAAAGATACACACTTATGTGGAGTGTATTTTCTTTCTGCCATAAATACCCTTCATGTGGAAAATTAATGAAAGAAACCTTTATATTCTATAAAAGCAAAATCAAACATATACTAAAATAATTTGTCTAAATTTTAAGTTGTCTTCAAAAAAATGCATTTCAGATATGCAAAAGAAAAAAATTTATAGCAGGATATCCAGTTATCCCATGTCACTTTGGGAACATTAAGGACAGTTGGATTTCAGAAACAAACTTTCCTTGAGTGACTTACCCTGTCTCTTCTCCTCACCAGTCAGTACCCCCACTCTGGTATCTAGGATCGAACTCTGGACCTTTCACTTGTGAGACAGGCGCAGCACCACTGAGCTACCTCCCGGCCCTCACCAGCCAGTTTTTGCTTTTTCCCCAGAATAGGAAGCATGGCAGCTGCAGTCTCCGTGTGGTACACCCCACAGCCTCCCTGCGAGAGAGGAGCTGCCTCTGCTTCCCTGTTTCCAATCGGAAGACAGCAGTGGCCAGGGCAGCGTGGTCACATGGACCACATGTAGGTTTTGGAGTGGCTCACATCTATAGAAGTGGGGAGTTAGGTGTTGCTTCCCATGGGCTGTTTGGCACATTGTCCAGGTTTAAGTTTTTGTTTTAAGTTTTCCTTAGCAAATTTCCTTAGAAATTTGGGAATGAAAGGTCATAGCAGAGAGATGATACCTGGCTGCTCTATGCCACGTAGATGTAAGAGGCTTTCACTTTGGGTAGAGTCACATGTTACCAATGTCTGTTTTTTTCTCTGGTTAGTGAACTAATTTTTAGATTAACTAAAACAATAATGATGATATTGCTCAATCTTCATGCTCCAGAATGACCAAGAATTATTTTAGCCAAAGGGATTTGAATAGTGTATGTATATCTTATAATTATCTCCAGTGGCAGGTGGTATACTGTTTCCTCCTCTCTGTGGCCTGGAATATAGATGTGATGGCTGGAATTGGAGCAGCTGCTTTGGACCTTGAGGTAGGTGTTATAAGGATGCCAGAATCACAGTATAGGTACACAGAGCTATGTGTGAGAAATTAATTTCTATTTGCTTTAGCCACTGTTATTTTAGTTTTCTGTCCTTTACAGCCAAACAATCCACATCATTTATATGCAGGTGGGAAGCAAGTTAAATCTATCAGCAATAGTTCCTTCTGGTATTCCCATTTTAGTGGTCCAGGGAATGTTGGCTCCTTCCTTTCCTGCTTTGCTTTCCTCTTTAATGTTGTGTTTGTGTGTTTTCCCTTAGCATTCCCTACTTGTTCTACCCCCTGGCCAGGCCTCTCCACACTCACTATTATTTAGAACTCCTCCTACAGGCTTTGGCTGAAAGACTAGATATTTGACATATACCATGAGCTCAGCCCTCAAGGGATTTCTGGATGCTGTGGGTCCCTGTGGGCCACTGTGTGGATGCCCGTGTGCTGTGTGTGCTTGGAGTTCAAGGTCAGCCAGTCAGTAGATACTGATGTAGAGAGCAGAGCAGGTCCAGAAGTCTGGCTGTGCTGGGAATTAATCTTAGACACAGGACCCTGCGAGGTGCAGGGTTTTCAGGTGACAATCTGGATGGGCAGAGGGCCTGGGGGACTCAAGTGTTTTGAATATTAAAGACCTATATACAGTGAGCTCAGTTGTCCTGTGTACAGAGCCTGATTCCGCTGTGGCCATGTGAAGTTGCTGGGTTCAGCTGTGTGCCTGTTCTGAGTGCCAGGACAGCCCAGCAGGAGGCCGTGAGGGGCGTGGGGGAGGCTGTGCCACACACCTGAGGGCAGGGTCCCATCCAGATTCTGCTCCTGACAGTGCGGGCCGCGGCAGGCAGGGGTGCGGGGAAGTGCTGTGTGTCAGGCTGACTCTCAAGTCAGCAGAAGATAACTGGGACCTCTGAGGGGACATGTGGCTGGGCTGGGGAGGATCGGAGGGAGGGACAGGAGCTGCGCCTCAGACTGAGAGCGGGGCAGACAGAGCAGGATCCGTACCCACCTCCCAGGTCCCAAAGATACTGGTCCACATTGGCAGCTGAGCTGATCTTTAATTTTACATCACGTCTTCCTGCCCACTGTCATTCTTCAGCTCGAGGCTTCGTGGCTCAAGGCGCTTCTCTGGGGTCAGCATGCACCATCCTTTATGATCTGGATGTCTTTTTTGGTTTGTCTAGAATCACAGGAAACAAGGAAGAGGCCACCTCTGTGGGAGCTGTCGCATACTCTTCGAGGACGAGGCTCAGTCCATCCAGACACCCTGCTGAGCTGCACCTGCCCTCTACCAATACTGGGTAGATCCTAGGGCAGTGGTGGCACACTTAGGGCACACACGCCGCAACGGGCTGTCTGTGTAACTGAAGGCTCCGACAGGTTCGCTGTCGCTGTGCTAGGGGCCTGCGGGGAAGACCTTTATCACTTTTCCCGCTTCCAAACCCTCGCCCTGCAGATTTCAACCTCCACCGCACACTCATGGCTGCTCGGTCCGTCCCCAGCCTGGGGACCACCCGCTCCGGCCTGTCCGCACAGCTGCCCACCTATCTGCCGTGGGATATACCAGAGGCCCAGCGCTCCCCGACATTGCCCTCTGAGCTGCTACTCACTCTCTCCACAGTCCCCATCCTGACATGATGCCACCAGCCACCCACAAATTACAAAGCACCTGTCGATTAGAAAACAAGTGCCTTGCGCTTGCCTCCTCCCTCCCCTCCCCCTGCACACCTAGTCGCATGTCATTTCTACCCACAGTGTGTCTTGGAACCATGTGTCATTCATCATGACAATCTTTTTTTAAAGCTAGGACAGTTCCTTTTAAAGCTAAGCCTGTTCCTTCTTACATTCCCTCTAATACAAATGACATCTGTCTAGAGCTTTGCAGTTCCTCTTCCATAGTCTCATTTAGCTCTAGACTGAGGATTTACCGGTGAAGGAACAAACTAAGCCAATGCTCTGTTGACCTAAGGCCATATTCTGGCCTCTCATCTCCCTGGACTCATGTCTCTGCCTTGTTCTCCCTTTAACCACACTCTTGCGTGTCCAACTTCTTACACTTTCCTTCATTCAAATGCTTTTCTGTATACTTTAAAAAAATTTGATATTATCTTTCCTTTTTTTCTAGCTAATTTTTACCTATCCCTCCTGCGAGGCGCGCACAGATATTGGCCTCCAGGCGGCTTTCCCTGCCTTGGCCTGTCCCTGCTTCCAGGCGCCCGGTGTGGCCCCTCCGAGCCTTGAGCATTTCACTGTAATTAGTTTCCATCAGCCTGGCCCCCCCTCACCCAGCTGTGCCTCCAAATCGGTGAACACTGTCTGTCTCACGGCGCTCTGTCCCATCCTCAGTGGCTTGCACAGAGTAAGTACTCTGTAAATAAGTGCCGGTTTGAGGGATGAGAGAACAAATGAGGCTATCTAGCAGAACAAGGAGAAGAACCCAGGATGTGAAAGAGGGGGCACACCCCATAATCCCAGCGCTTGGGAGGCTGACGCAGGAGGATTAAGAGCTCCGGGGCAGCTTGGGCTACATAGTGAGTTCAAGGACAGCTTGGACTACACAGCAAGACCCTGTCTCAAATGAAAAGGACCCCCCCCAAACAACTCATTAACGGGGTTTCTATTCCCGTCAAGCTCTCCTTCTGCCTCAAACCTTATGCCTCCCTTGAATGACACTCAGACTCATTCTAAGGTTGGGAGACTCTTCTCAGAGCAAGTGTTTGTGAAAGAATAAGCCAGTCAAGTCTTGCTCCTTTCCAATTCATATGCTCCTGAGATGAGGCCTCTCCAAGCAAGGTGGGGGGCACTTACATACGAGTCAAGCAGAGATGGCATTCATTGTTGTATGTTATCCCGTCAGTGCCACAGATGAGATTAGGTGTGTGGGGGCAATTTGGAGGCTCTGCCATGTGCTCACAGATGGGCTGTGGAACAGAGAAGAGGGGGAGGGGACTCAACTTTAGGAGTGGGGAGGGACGCGGGCCCTTCTTGGAGCCTGAGAAGCCAGAGTGAGCTGGATGCAAGAGGCTCCTTTGAGTTTAGTGGGCATGGAACCAGCCTCTCTGGACCCACAGTGTGTTTGCAACCAGTGTCTGTGTGCCGTATATGTGCTGTGTGAATGAGTGTACACTGCTGAGCCTAGGTGTGTAAACATCCTGACTCATGCCTGTGAAGTGTGTGGAGTGAGTCTGTGCCTGCAAGCTCCTGGGCTTGGTTCACACGCTCCTCAGAGAGTCTAGAGTTTCTGCTGCAGGCCCGCTGGGGAGCCTAGGAGGCAGAACCACTCATTCCCAGGAGGCCTCCTTTCCGGGGCTCCGGAACTCCCCAGGCCTGTGTGGCCCACCAGGCCCAGGACAGGCAGGTGGGACAGTGTGGCCAGGACTAATTGAGGATGAGCCTTCAAGGATTTCGGGCTGTGGTTGAGACTCAAGACGGGACTGGCAGGGCCTAGGGTGGGGATGGGTGAGGGCGGCAGTGAAGGCCTGGACTCTGGAGAGGTCTGCCGCTGACGAGCTGCGCGAACGTGGACATGCTCTTTCTACTCTGAACATGTTTCCTTATCTTTAAAAATTATTACAGGGCTGAGGATTTAGCTCAAGTGGTACAGCACCTCCCTTGCACAAGGGCCCTAGTGTTTGTGTGTGTGTGTGTGTGTGTACAAACAACAGTGTTCCTCTAACATGAGATTGGTTAAAATAATATACAGTAAGTCCCCCACTTGTGAACATTCACAAATATGAGCAGGCCTCACATTACCAACATTAATAGATGTCAACAAATTGTGAAGTAGCTCACGTCTGCCTGACACTGTCACAGTTGTCCTGTTTTGTGCTATTCTCCAGCTTCACATCTGATGTTGATGACACAACATTATCATTTTGATGGATTCAGTTGTGTCCAGCCTTTTTTTTTTTTAAGACAGGTTCTCGTTTTGTAGTTCAGGCTGGCCCTGAGCTCACTATGTAGCCCAGGCAAGCCTGGAACTCAGCAGTCCTCCTGCCTCTGCCTTCCGAGTGCTGGGATTACAGATATGAGCCACCACGCCTGGCATTGTAGTGTGTGGCACTGACTGCTGGTGGGCATGAGTCACCACACCCAGGATTGTTGTATGTGGTTACTGGAGATTGAACCAGGGACCTTGTGCTTGCTAAGGTAGGTACCGGAACAACTGAGCTAAATCTCCGGCCCTGTGTCTACCCTTTTGACAAAATGATCCAGTGATGTCTGCACTGTAGCTCTTTTTTTTTCATCATACATGACTCTATCCTACCCCCCTGCTCCAGTCACTAACTCTCTTCATGAAATCCCCTATAGGCCAGTACTGTACCAACATTCAAAGGGAGCTATAGAAGTAAAAATAGTTTACAGAATTTTCATAAATGTGCTGAGGCTGCTGTACACATGGGAAGGTGGCATCGGGCCTTCTCCTTAACCTATCTGAAGGGATGGGTTGAGAGTCCCAAGGATGCCAGTGCCCCTGCCTTGGAATCATGAGGGACGTCAGACCCAGCCAAGGCAGAGTCAGGATTTGGGAGCAGTGCTTCTCAGAACGAAGGGATGAGCAATGAGGTGTGTGTTGGGGAGGCTGGCGTGCTCCACAGGGTCCTCTGTGTGCCAGGGCACCTCTTTGGTCAGAATCCTGTGGCCTGTGTACTTTGCCTGAAGCAGAGAAAGTACTGCGTCCTGCTGAGCTAGAAGGGAGAGCTCACAGAGAGGGCCCAGGATGCCAGCTTGGGATAGATCCCAAGGGCTTTGTGACAGGCTAGAATATTGGTGAGGGTCTGGGCCTGCTCGGACAAAGGAGGTAATCTGGGGCTTGGAGATTTGGGAGCCATTCTGGCTAATTTGGGGCCACTGAAGATATCTGAGCATGAACTGGAATAACAAGACTGGTTTCCTCGCATGGGTGGAGGACTCCTCTGCAGAGAGCCAGGATAGTGAGCAGGTGCCTTACCATTCTGAGAAAAGGCTCATTTCCTGCTGACACTGCCACTTCTGAAAGACAAAAACCAAGAATTAGGTGATGTCAGCTGGAAACCATGGTGCACACCTGTGATCTTAGTTACTTGGTAGCTGAGGCAGAAGAATTGCAAGTTCGGGGCAAGGGCTGAGGTGTAGCTTAGCCGTTGGGTTCAGTCCCTAGCATATAAAACAAAAACCACATTGGAGGCTAAGGGTTTAGCTCAGGGGTTCCAGTGCTCACCTCACAAGCATAAGGTCCCAAGTTCAATCCCTGGTTCCATAAAAAACCAAAACATGTTGACTTTGGCTCCTGGTCCTGTGATCTGAGGCCATTGCTCAGTCTGTAAAGATAGTCACTGGACAGGGGGGCTGCCAGAAATGTGATGGGTTTACGTGATACTGGATTATATAAGTGGAGATAGAGACTAGAATAAGATGATAGTGCAGCCTGCTCTTTAAGAACTCGCTGGAATTTTGGGGTCTCATATGATAATGATAATAAAAATAAAATAATATTCAGCAGTGACCACAAGGCAGGCATTGAGAATACATGATTATGAGTGCTTCGCTCCCCATCTCTTGCTCCCCAAAGGGGAGGGGGAGGCAGGAGTGGATGCTGTTTGTGAGCTGCGGCCCCGGAGCCCTTGGCCGGACTGACACATTCCCCAGCTGCGAGGAATGCTGGTTCCTCAGAAAGCCTCTTCCTAGGAATTGCGCTGGGGAACAGCACAGCTTTGCCTGAATTTGCATCCCTGCCCTATCCAGTGCCAGCCCCCTTGTCTCCTGGGAACAGTGCTGAAGGGCCACGCTGTGCCCAGATCTCCCTGTGGGGTCCTGTGCCCCGTCTGTAGCACTGTCAGCTTCCTGCACCCTCACTGCTGTTACCCTCATTGCATGTCCTCTGATACACGGCATGCGGGCCCCATAGTCTCATTCCCGGGGCACTTGAATGACCTGGAGGAAAGGCCCAAAGAGGCCCAGCTGTGCCGCGGATGGATTGCGGGGCACTGACAACCCCGGCACTCTGGGAGGCCATAGAAGGAGGGTCACACCTTCCAACCCAGCCAGGGCAGCTTACCTACTTTAGCAAGACCCTGTCTCAATAAAAGATGAAAACAGGGGTGGGACATGGGCCAGGGATTTTGCTCAGTGGCACTGCTGCTTGTCTTGCAAGTGTGAAGTTCATGGGTTCAATCCCTGGAACCGCAAAAACAAGAACAAAAACAAAACCAGGCTGTGGATGCAGTTCAATGGGAAGCCCCTGGGTTCAAAACACAGAAACAGAGCCGGGCATGGTGGCTCACGCCTGTAATCCCAGCACTCGGAGGCAGAGACAGGAGGATTGCTGAGTTCAAGGCTTGCCTGGACTACATAGTGAGCTCAGAGCCAGCCTGAACTGCAAGGCGAGACCCTGTCTCAAAAAAAAAAAAAAAAGACAGAAACGGAAAAAAAAAAAAAGGCCAGTGGCACAGTTTGTTAAAGCAGAGCCGTGATGTGTACATAGATCTAACTCCAGAGCCTGGCCGTCTCTATACCTGCAGTGTGTCCCTGAAGGTCTGGCTGACGGGATGAACAAACTGACGTGACACAAAGTGTGACAGGAAGCAGACACATTCCTAAGGGCGCGAGTGGGAGGAAGTGTGGCTTTGTAAGATGCTTTATTACAGGAGATTTCCATGGCAGTGTGGGAGGAGACAGATTGTGACCTCTGACATCCGTGGCAGTGGGACGTAAATCCAGTCCTGTTGTCACACTACTTAAAATCCTTGCATGTCCTACTTGCCCAAACTAAAAATTACTCGAGTCTTTCTTTCCACAGGAGAATGGATAAGCTGTGACACTTCCATACAACGGGATACTACTCAGCAATAAAAACGAGCAACTGATATACACCGTGTGGCTGGATCTCAGAAACGTTTTGCTGAGCAAAATAAATCAGACATAAAAGACCACACACCATGTGATCCATTTGTGTGAAATTCTAGAACAGGCCAGCTGACCTGTACGGAAAAGAGGCAGTTCTGTCCTGCTGCCTGGGCAGGGGGTGGGGCAGGGAGGACTGGAGCAGGGACGGTTCTGGGTGGTGGAAACATATCTCGCTGGAGGTTTGTGTTGGCAGGTATATTGTCAAAGCTCACCTGTAAGATCTGTTAAGGGATGATTTGTGCATTTCATGCTGTGTAACTGGTAGGTGAAAGAAAAACATTTAAAAATATACAGCGCTCCTGTGGCTCCCTGTCCTGATGGCTAAGCCTCCCTGAGGACCTGGGCTCTCAGCTTTATTCAGGGCACCATGGGAATTGGCCCCAACTGTGCTCCTTAGCCTCGCTTTCTATACACCCTCCGTGTCCCTGAGCCCCTATTCCCTTCTGCATCCTGTTCCTGGAACAGGCTCTTCTTTGGCTCACACAGTTTCTCATGGCTGAAAAGTCCATATATCTGGCCTTTTCCTATTGGATCCTACCAGCCTTTTGAGGCTCACACACTCACCCTATTGACCCATGTAAGTCCTGAGCAGACCGTGATTTAGGCTTTCAGGAAGCCATGTGCTGTCTCACTTCCCGGGTCATCCTTTCTTCTCTACAGTCCTGAGTTTTCGGCAATCTTGTCTCTGCCCCAGGCAGCATCTGCTCAAAGCCACGCAGGGTTTGTTCAAGAATTGACCACTCACAGTGGAGGATTTAGCTCAGTGTTTCCAGCATCTACCTCACAAACGCAAAGTCTCAAATTTGATTTCTGGTACCACATACCACAATGCTGGGCGTGATGGCTTACAACTGTAATCCCAGCACTCGGGAGGCAGAGGCAGGAGGATAGTGAACTCAGGGCTAGTCTGAACTACAAAGACCCTATCTCAAAAAAAAAAAAAAAGATGACTCAAGTGTGTGTGGGAGGGAGTATTAGAACCCTGAAGCTTCCGAGCTTCTTCCTATGGGATGCGAGACAAGGCCGTGTTTATCCCCAGGCTTCCCTGACCTTACTTGAGGTGCCCTCTCTACAGAGGGCCAAGGGGGAGTCAAAAGTGTATAAAAGAACCTTCTTCAAGGCAGAAAAGTCCCCAAATGACCTCAGGGAATGGGTGCCAGGCTGGGAGTAAGCCACCGGTGCCTAACCAGTGCCCATTCCTATTACCTAGGCCCCAGGTCTTGCGTCCCCCGGGGGACGGTCCTGCCAGGTACTGTCTTAGAGCATTACGGCTCTTGTCCATGTAGGACCCGCTGTCCTCCCTGCTCCCATCGAGTTTAGTCCTGACAACTAGAGCAGTTCATTAAGCTACCACTGCTCAGACCCTTTCACTTAGTTCTCACACTGGCCCACAAGGCTTTATACAGTAGAGTTCCAGTTGCCTCTCTCATCTATTGCTAGGTGTGCCCTTCTCTCACCTCCAGCCACACTGGCCTCCTTGCACACTTCTGCTTGGAGGTCCTTCCCTGGAACCCCTTTCTCCCAAGTGACCGAACGGCTTACTCACCTCCTTCCAGCCTCACTCCAACATCAGTTTCTCAGAGACACCTCTCCTGATTTACAGCTGCAGTCCTCCCTCCCCGGCACCCAGCCCCTGCTGTCCCTCCGTCTTTATCACGTTCTTTCATACTGCTTTGGGATTTGCTTCTTTGTGGTCCTGGGGATTGAACCAGATGTGTCACCAACCTTTTTTTTATTTCGAGACAGGGTCTATAAGGCACCCTACTCAGCTTAACATAACACATCCATCCTTTCTTCCTTCCTTCTTCCCTTTCTTTCTTTCTTTCTTTCTTTTTCTTTCTTTCTTCCTCTTTTTCACTCTTTCTTTTTTTCTCTTCCTCTTTTTCTTACTTTCTTTTTCACTTTTTCTTTTCCTTTTCTCTTTCCCATCCTTCCTTTCCTTCCCTTCCCCCTTTTTCCCTTTCTCTCTTCTTTCCTTCTTTCTCCCTTTCTCCCTTTATCTCTTTCTCTTTCTTTTTCAGTTTCTTTTTCCCTTCCTTCCTTCCTTCCTTCCTTCCTTCCTTCCTTCCTT
>PVIC010038560.1:0-17556 GCA_004025085.1 Thryonomys swinderianus
TTAAACTTAAATTAAAGGGGACAGAGCTGACAAGTATTTTGCTTCAAGCATGTGAGTTGCAAAAATATAAGGGTCATTTGTGCACTGCTGATGACAAGATATTTCACTATAGCTATTAGGCATATTAAAGCTTTTACAAATTTTGGAATATATTTCCTTGTTACTTTGGGAAGCAATAGTTACTTTGGTGAAAGCACATAACATCTATTCTATTAATATTTCCAACTCAAGCTGCAACTCCAACTGCATTTGGATGTTACAATCATTAACTTTACCCAAATATTTTTGTATAGAGCATATATTAATAACAAAACTGCTAATTTTTCTTTCAAGTTGTTTCGGACGGACATCTTCCTTCATTTCTTTAATATATTAAATAGCTCTTTAGGAGAGATAAAACATTCTTGCTCTCATTATCCTTTCCTTTCCTAGACTTATGTAATTTAATATGTGTTTTTCTTTGATTTTCTTCTTTCTCTTTATGTCTATTTCTTCTGCCATTTGCTCTATCTTGATGTAATCAAAAAGTATTTATGCATCTTTACGGATATATTGGCCACACTCTTGAAGTTAATTTATATGATGCGTTGTAATTTCTGGCCAGTTATTTCTGTATGACTTTACATTCATACAATCAGTGATATTTACTACTTAAATATAATTAACATGTAAAATATCTAAATATCTAAAACATCTAAATTTTCTTGATAATTAGTACTCACAGGTAAATTGTTTCAAGTAAGATATTTTGATAGTCTATTGCCTTCATTATATGTCACATGTATTCTAATATGTGTACATATATCACACAAATTAATATATTCAACATATTACATAAATAAAGTGAAGGATACAAAAATAATTTTCTTCTTAATAGATGTAGGCAAATCCTTTTACAAATACAATATTTCCCTATCTTGCTATAGTAAAGGCTATGTACAACAAACCTATTGTACTGAATGGAGGAAAAGCTGAAAGCATTCCTCCTGATATTAAAAATAAAAAAAAATATAGGCCGGGCATGGTGGCTCACACCTGTAATCTCAGCACTCGGGAGGCAGAGACAGGAGGATTGCTGAGTTCGAGGTTTGCCTGGACTACATAGTGAGCTCAGGGCCAGCCTGAACTACAAAAGCGAGTCCCTGTCTCAATAAATTAAATAAATAAATAAATAAATAAATAAATAAATAAATAAATAAATAAATAAATAAAAATAAAAAAAAATATATATGACCATTTGTAGCACTTCTAATCAATATATTGCTTGAAATTCTCTCAGTAGCATTTAGGAAAGTAAAACAAATAAAAAGGATATGAATAATAAAATATAATCCCAAACTACTTCTATTAGTTAACAATATGATTGTACAGTTAATAGATCATACTACTGTATGATTGAGCAGTGCTACTCACTTCTATACTCCTGAAAGCATTAAAAGCAGTGTAGTCTATATAAACATGTTTATTGTGGAAAAAATCATAGTATCCAATTTACGGAGTCAAACGAGGTGCCACTGATCAAATGATTGGATGAATGCAAAACAACACATAAATAAATAGAGACAAATAATTTCATTTCATTTGCATGAAAATAACTGAATCTGGAGATCATCAGGTTAAGCCAAATGACCCATATTCAGAAAGACAAATGGAACGTTTTCCTCAATTATAGGGAATGTAAGTAAGAAACAAACAGAATGTGACCAGAAAGGGAAAGGGACACTATAAGAGAAGAAGATGAAGATAAGGGTAGGTGGGAAGGAAATAGAAAACTGGGTAAAAGGACTGGTGGGTGGGACCATAGTGTACTACATGTAGTATCAAAATGCCAGAATATACCATCGTGAATATCTATAAAAAGGAATGTGTAATGCGTTTTAAAAGTTACAAAGGATATTATTTATAACAATAATATAATTTTCCCACATATAACAGGCTCCCTTCTATGTCAGCTATATTGTTATATAAAGCAGAAGGAGAAAAGTTACATTACTGTTTTTCACTTTTTTATAAGGTCTCATTAGACCAATTTCAAAAAACTTAAGCTAAATCAGTCCCCCCAAGTTTAAAGACCCAGTTCAAAAATGGGTGTCCAAAATGAACAGACACTTCTCAGAGGCAGAAGTCAAAGCAGCCAAGAAGCATATGAAGAAACGTTAAACATCACTGGTCATTCAAGAGATGCTGATGAAAATAACACTGAGATTTCATCTCACTCCACAAAGAATGGTTGCTATTGTGAAATCAACCAGAAATAAATGCAGGCGAGGCTGTGGGAAGAAAGGAACCTTTCTCCACTGGGATTGTAAACCTGTGAAACCATTGTGGAGATCACTGTGGAGATTCCTCAAAAAAACTAGGATTGGAGTCCCGTTTGACCCTGCTATTCCCCTGCTAGGAGTATACTCAAAGAAATTAAAAGAATCTTATCATAAAGACATATGTGTACCCATGTTCATGACAGCTCAGTTTGTGATAGCCCAATCTTGGAAACAACCCAGATGCCCACCAACTGAAGATTGAATAAAGAAGTTTTTTTTTAATAAAATGGAATATTACTCTACCATAAAGATCAACAAGCTTCATTTATTTATGTGCAAATGGATACTCCTTAAGGACACATTAACAAGTGAAATAAATAGATCACAGATATGTAAATACTGTATTTTCTCTCTGGTATGAGAACCTGTAGATGTAAATGAGTTCTAGAATGTATGATAGATTTTGTGAACTAGGAAATATTCAAAGGGAATGTGGTAGGGGAAAGAAATGAGGGGAAAGAATAAATAAGATTTAAAAAGAAAAAGAAAGCACATGTATATAGGGGGTGGGGGTTGTGAGGTAGACAGGGTTATGGATAAAAATGAGAATTAACTTGTGTCATATACTGATACAAGTTCTCAAGTTCTCCAATGTTTAATGTGATTGCGAACTTTGTATAAAGTATAACAATAAAGAATTCAATTAAAAATAAAATAAATATAATTGGCAAGTATAATTATATGTCTAGTAAATTCTTGCATGATGCCCAATATGACATCTGACAGTTATTTGGGATGTCATAAGGCTGTGAAAGTAATGCATAACATACATTTAAAATTTTGGAAACTATAAAATGCTTCAAAATTACAGAAGCAAATATGAAGCATCTATTTATAAAGTACTGTTCAAAATCTATGAAACAGTATTTAGTTTTTTCTGTAAATCCTCCCAGTTTTCAGCTTCTTCCAATTATTTGAATGTGGTTACTTGCCTGGTATTTATGTTTTCACAATTCTACTTTGGTTCATAGATTAGTCACATGTCAGTGACCCCCTAAACTACATACTATGCATGAAGATTCAGTTTTCAAATAAGGGAAAACATGATACGTGTTTCATTAGACAATTATTTTTAATCTCAAGAATAAATTGGTTACATGTGTAAATATTGCACTGATTCTGATGTGAGAAACTCAAAAGAGTAAATAATATTCAAAATATGTAACAAATAATGTGAAAGAGGAAGAAACTTCAAAAGGAAAGGGAAACTTTCAGGAGAAAGGGGGGAATGAAGGAAATTTTAAAAATAAGAAAAAAAGAAAAATGGAAATAAAGCTTTTGTACATAAGGTGGGGGTTTGAGGGAAGGGAAGCGATTGAGAATAACAGAGAATTCAAGGTGCCGCATGTACAGATACAGATTTCCTTTGATGAATGTGATTGGTATGCATACTTACATACACCAATAAAATTAATTTTTTTAAAAAGTTCTAATAGATTTTGAAAATCTTGTCAATATAGACTCAATTAGCGTATTTTTATTTCTTTGATTCTTCATAGTTTAAACACATTTTCAAATGCCTTGTGGTACATATTTTCTGTTAAGCATCTGGAAATACATTTCCCACCGTATGTGTTAATATGGTACATGTTTTATTAATTTTGAGACTTCCTTTGAAAGTTAAACATATTGTAAATATCTTTTCATGTTCTCATTTGGTTTTTGAAGGTTTTATTTTAAGCAAATTTCCACACTCTTGAATTCAAATATATTGTTGAATAGTACACTTTGTGTCACATTGTGATGATAGTCTAAAATGGTACAGTCAGACAGCACAGGAACAAAACAAAATAGCCAGTTCATATAAACCGTGAGATCATCTGCCAGTGACACAACTTCAACAAAGACATTTTTAAAACTGTGTAGATGAAAGCTGACCTGATTTATCAAGTGTACAGTGATATGTGAGCAGCACATAGTTTTCAGAGACTGTACTTCCGTTTCTTGCTACATGGGTCTTTTCCTGGGCTAGTCATACACGCTCAGGCACTCCCTTGTGATGCTGAGCAGGGGTCAGGACCCACAGCGGTAGCACGTGGCATGATCAGGAATGGAGGCAGTGGATTCTCAACAGTGTGCTGGGTGGATAAGCCATGGGGTGCTGCAGGCGAGGTGTATTACGTGAATTTCACTTAGGAAGTCTTCAGTGAGGGACCAGTTAATGACAGAAAAGAGACAGAGCAGAAGAAGAAATTGGAAGTAAAAAAAAAATATTAAAGTCGTGTTAAAAACATGTACTAATTCCCAGGATGAACATAATCATGATATATTGCAAACATACACTCGAAAATTTTAGTTTAACAGGTAAAAAAAAATCATTAATGTTCTATTCTTCAAAAGTTCATCTAAAAAAATAAGTCAAGGGGAATATCTACTTCAGGAATAAATGCCAATATAAAAATCAAGAAATAAATGCTACAAGGAAGCATGACCTCCATGGATAAAGATAAATAAATATATGGTAAACTTTTGAAGCATTCTCATATCATACATTCTATTGAAAAACTATAGATATTCATGTCCAATTTTTGCATTTTATGCCAATTGAGAGGTATTGATTTGTGCTAAGACGTCATCCACTTATTTTATTTTCTAGGAAGAAACCAACAGTTGTGATTGTGGCCAAACCTTTCTCCAGGTACTTCCACTTCTTCTCTTCTCTCTTTCTCTCCTGGCAGACGAATAGATACAGTGACCCTGTTAGAAGTCACAGCACTCAGGTGGCACAGGTGATGCAGGGGATGCAGGAGATGCAGGCGATGCGGATGATGCAGACCAATTAAACTTTGCTAAATGCTCCTTCTGCCCTTGCGCCCAATCACACCCCACCAAGAGCACTGCTCCCACCCTCTTGTCCAATCACATCCTAAGCCATCCTACATAAATACCTGTAACATCCATAATAAACGAAGGGAGGCTTCTCAACCGATGTGGAGTCTGACAGTTGTGAGTCTGTGTCCCCACTCGAGGGACATCAGACAGCGGAGATGGTAACCGGCTTGGCTGGATGACACATGATGCATTTTACATTGCTACTATTAACATGAAAGCTGAATTCAGTAGCTACACACACACACACACACACACACACACACATGAAATCTTTTCAAGTTCCTTGAATAAAACAAAATCACTAAGCCATTTCTTGCCAAAAAAGAGTATACAAGAAGAAATAAAAATGCATTATAATTAGTCCCAACAATTACACAATGCAAAACTAAACAGGACAAATAAGTCCAAATTCCTTCTAAAGTGTAACAGTCTTTATTATGATCTCATCATTTAAAACAATCTTTATAGAACTTCTTATTGAACATTAAAACCTGAGAAAGTAGTTGTAAGCATTAATCCCATGGCAAGTCACTGAATAACCCTAACTATGATTAGAAACCACCAGGATCATAATTGCACACCATCCACTACCACCGCAGCACTCAGTGACAGCTTCACACCCTCAGCGGGGCCGTGACTGAGTGAGTGAACACAGCATGAACAACACAGTCACCCCCAGTATTACGGGTCCCTCACGTTCAGGGTTGACCGAGCTTTAGTGACCCACAGTCTATTGACTATTCAATTATGTCACTCAATGGATGACTAATGTACATGAGTCACCCGCTCTCAGGATACTTGCCTCTTAAGACATTAGATTACTTCTTTCTTTTTTAATTTAAGACTCAAGTCAAGTCTCAAGGGGTCCATGGTGTTACAAATTATTAGGTATGATTGCTCTTGGGAGAGCTGAGGATTTTTGTAGAATAAAAAGCTATTTCTAAAATCAACAGTGAATATTATGATTTATGTCACCAGATAGTTATAGTTACTAATTTCCTCTAAATAATAAGGCAGGAAAACTGTTTATAATTACATCCTGTCCCTGCTTGGATTTTAGGGTGTGATTTCATGTATCCTCTTTGGTGAAGTTTGAATTTGAATTGCAATGACCTCTCAAAATATAGTTCCCAGTAAATCCCAATACAGTCCTACAGACTGTGTCTCACTTATCTAAGAGTTTAAACTATGTGTATTTGCAAGTAATATTTTCATAATTTGCAGATAAACTATTTACTTTTAATGTAAATTTTTGCAGTTCTTCTTTTCCTGACTTATGACACTGCTATCAATTAACCACTCAACTCTTTTATATATATTGTTTGTTTGTTTGTTTTCTTTTCAGTACCATGGATAGAACTCAGGCCCTTGTGCGTCCAAAGTTGGTGTGGTACCACATGAGCTAAATCCCCAGTCAACTCTTATTATATTTGTAATTTACTTTTATTATGGTACATCAAATATGTGTTTTGTAATTGGTTTTTACATTCAGCAAACATACACTTGTGTGTAATAGGATTTAAATATCCAGTCCCATAACTAAAATACTCCTCAGAAATAAAAAGGAAACAGGCTGATTTATTCCCAGCCTATAAGCATCAAATTTCTAACAAATATCCAAATAATTTTGGTGACTGATTTTGTTTGCTCTTTGTAGAATAGAAGGATTTCATTGGGGTTTTTAGTGGTTATACTTATAGACATGGCAGGTTATTATAGATATCATCACAAAGCTATTCTAAGACCCTGTAATTCACCATCCTATTGTTTTTATTTATTTATTTTATCATTATATTGCTTTTAAGTCACACCAACCCCAGTTCATCTACTCGCTATTCTCAGAAGTTTTCATAGGTTACCTTTTTATATAATTCCAGCAACTTGTGCTTTTGCCCAGTTTTTTTTTTTCTTTTTTACCTATGATGTGACTTATGAAAATGTGCAGGAACTGTCTGAGATTTGTTGATAACACATGGTTTAAATTCCTTATTTAATTTTATCGTTGTTTTCTTCTTGATATTAATGTCAGTTTGTTGACATTCTTATTCAAATTAAAGTTCTCTGCTTCCCTATGAAACATTATTTCCTGCTATGTCTTGCACCTTTTGGTTATCATTTTAGAAAAATTCAGATCTTGTTTAAATAATCTGCTTTTTCTGGCAGCCATCTTGTTTAGGCTCAATATCTGGACAGTTAGCGCGAACTGTTGTAAACATACTGACAATGCTTTTTTCTTTCCCTGGCAATGTCATTCCCCCGTGCTTCATTCCAAGGGCGCCTGTTCCATACTGAAAAAAGAAAAACACATATATCTATATCGATCTAGATCTAGACATAGATATAGATCTGTAAGCTTCCTGCAGACAACGGCAGCCTTTGGGCTGAGGCCATCAGAGCACTGAGCCCACATTGCGTCCCGCCCCTGGGTGGGAGGAGCAAAGGCAATAGTTCACTGCTGCCGCTGCCAGGTCTCTGTGCAGCCAGTGTCCTCTCCCTGCGGAGCATCGGGGAGGACCGCTCGCATGTGATGCTCCTCCATTCGCTTAGGGACTGATCTCTGCACCGGGCTGGGGGATGGGCAGCCTCGGGTGGGCGGTGCCTCCTGCTCCTGATTCCTGGTTCCGGTTCCCACCGCCCAGCGTGTCCTGCATGTGAGTCTAAAGCTGGGAGCTGGCAGTCATCGTCGGCTGCTTCTGTGTTCTCCTAAGGAATCAGACCAGCAAGAGAAGCCAGGTTTGAAGTTATAATTGGGCCCCTCAGCAAAGTCTCTGTTGGACTTCTGCTTTTCAGGGCCTGTAGCCAGAAGGGAAGGTCTGTCAATTCTCCGTTTCACTGCTGTTATTATTATTATTATTATTTTTTGCTTATGTCTCTTGGTGGTGCAGTGTGGCGCGCCTCTCCCTTACACAGTCCAGATCCACGCAGGAGCTAACAGGAAAACTCAGGGAATGTATAGTGTCATATATAGTTGCTGAACCTGAGATCCAACTCTATCTGCCAGCTTTTGAAATTTTATTTTGTTCTATCATTGTCTACTTAAGAAATCTCTAGCTATTTGATTATGTTTAGTGAGAGAAATAGTCAAAACACATCATCTTTTTAGTAGGGAAACAGGCCGGAACACATTGAGAGACATTTCTGTGAATAACACACCTTCCACTTTTATAAAAGATGTGTTTTCTCCTTAAATATTTTTCTTCCTCTTGTTTCATAGGTGGGATCTACCTTATCTAAAGTGGATGCTTTCATGCTGTGAAAAAGACTTTCTGAAGAGCAAGGTCTCTTTCTCTCTTGATATTTCCCTGATTATTTGCAACTGCTGCATCTGAGACCAGCTTTGTGGCTGGGATTGTTTCCTGGGCTATGTGGGGGCCTCCGCCATGTCTAATGTGTTCTTTTAGAGATAAGGCAGCCAGCTTTGTAAAAGACCAGTGAATGTAAAGAACAGCTATAATTTATTTAGTAGATAGCCCTAGTCTTCTTGGACTGCTATAATAAAATACAGTAGCCTGGGAGGCTCAAACAATAGTCATTTGTTCCTCCTAGTTCTGGAGGCTGTGGAATCTGAGTGCGGCTTGATCTGTCTCTTGGTTTGCAAACTGCTGTCTTTCTTGTGTCAGTGGGGAAGACAGCAGAGGGGAGGAGAGAAGAAAGGGAAAGGGAGAGGGATTCCTTATCTTTTCATATGTAAGGGCACTGATCACATTACAAGAAATCTCACTCTCAAGACCTAATACAGCAATTACTTCTCAGATACCCGTATGTAATGCCCATTCATTGAGGCTTTTGGCTTTAACAAATATATTTGTTGTGGGAGGAGCACATTTTTTACACACAAGAATGTGTGTGAGTGTGTGTGCCCGTGTGTGTGTGTGTGTGTGTATGTGTTGCGTTGTGTTTTATTTTATCAGAAGCTTCCTTGTTTTCATTAGACTGATGACTATCTTCACATTTAATCTCTACTCTTTAAGCAATAGGATTAGGGAGAGACAAAACACTTTGGCCAGGAGTGAAAATTTTATCTATGGCTCTTTCCTACCTGCAGTACCAGCCCTTATTCCAAGGTAAATGAGTCACTTGGAACCTGGCTGTTTAGGGTCTATATTTTTACCTTCCAATTTGGCAACATGAATGAGGTACTAAGAAATTTTGTCCAACTGTTCCTATCAATATTGTGCTCTTATCTTAACCATAAAGCATTTGTAGATTCCTAATAGTCTGTTTTGGGTTTTGTGAGTAAAACTATGTCATGTTATTTTGATTTTTATAATATTTATCCAAATTCTACTGCTTTTGTATGTGCACTGATTTATATTTTTAAATGTGGTTTTCTGTTCTCCTCAGGTGTTGGGTTGGTGATTATCTTGGGAACATGTGTAAACAGTGAGATGTGACACCACTTACTTTGTAACCTGTATTTAGAATCATTGTTTTTTCTCACCACTAATCTATAGTATCAAAATGACAAAAACAAGATAATTATTTGGGGGAAATATACAAAAGTAAGCAGCTAGAATTCATATTGTATATTTGTTAGCCACTAATTAAACTGAGATGATAAATAATAATGGAAACATATGATTAATTGGTGTAACCCGGATGAAGGCTGAGGAGAAATGAAGTAATAAGGGAAAAATTATGCAATCATGCAGAATTTTGGGAGTGAGGCTAGCAGCGGTTATAGTACATGGGAAGTCTCTGTATAACAGAGTGGATTCCCCGCCAGCCAGGAGCAGCACGGATGTCAATAGGGAGAGGAGAAACTCATTTTTAAATATGTCTGGGGACAGAGCGTGTAGAGTATGAGGCATTTTTATTTATTGGTAAGAAATTCCAATATATTTTGTGTAGTTTTATTCTATATACATCACATGACTTGCATTAAAATATTCCTAAAAGGTGGATTTTTTTTTTTTAAGTTGAAGGCTTAGGTAGGTCACTTTTCAAAATATAAACAAATCCTTTGAATGTCCCCTTGAGTTTTTTTAAGGACCAATTTTTCCTTAGGGAGAGTTCTGTCATATTTCAGAGATTACTGGACAGTTTATGTGCATGATCATTCTAGGAAAATTAAAAGAATTTTCAGTATCAGTAGATATTAATATAAATTTAAGAATTTTTTTCATTGGCTGGATGCTGTGATAAAAGAAATAGAAAAAACGTAATTATCCTCTAACTCTGCAACATATCTCAGAACTAGTATTATATTTGTTTTTTTTTCTAATAGCTTAGCTTGAACCATTGTTGATAATAAATACAAATACAAAATAAAATATGAAAAAAAAACCTTCTAAAGTGCAAGCCTGAACAGGCAAAAATAGTAAGGAGTACCAAAGCAAAAATATAAAAGAAAGCTATAACTCAGATACATAAAATAAGCCATGAAACTGACGTTCACCTTGAAGGCATTTGTCAAATTTAGTGAACTAGTGAATCAATCGTTTTCACAGGGTCTCAAGCCTCAGGGCCAGGCAGCAAAACCTCATACCCGTGCACAGTGGGAGGACTAACAGTAAACCTTGAAACTCTGAGACTGCGAAGAGTAGTTCTCATAAATTTGAGTTAACTTCTCATATAAATCCTTGATCTCTATTCTCCCAACTATCCTCCATTCCTAGAATCTGATCTCTTTCATTGACCGTAAAACAAATAAACAAACAAAAAAGAAATGGGGAAAAATCATGAGAAATCTTCAACACCAACAAACAGTAAGCAATATTTTTAAACTAAATTTCTGTGATATATGGTTTAGAAAAACAGTAGAAGCTGATGTTTAATGTAATCCCAGAATAGCACCCAGAATTTCTTGGTAGAATGAAATACAAATCAGTTTTGGAAGAAAGTGTTCTTAACCTAATCCTGAAGGAAAAAAAAAATGATCAATTTATATATAAATAAAACAACTAATCTAAATTATCTCTGTATCCATGGTTCTATGAGCTAGGAAGAAATAGCTAACTAAAAGCCTAATGTTATTTTATATATAAATTCATTAACCTACCATCAAAATGAGAGCACGTTAAGTCCCTTAGTAAATAGCTCCTACTAGTTAGAACAAAAATAAGAAGATAAGAAAATACAGCACACTGTAAAAATTTATATGCAAAGTTTTGATCTCAAATTAGAATGCTTAATGTAACTATTAGCAGGGACACATAAAATGTTTATGGCAGTTATCTGAGCAACAGTAAATTATTTTGCACATACCCCTTTCATATCATTTTATGTCTGTTATATGTTCAGTAGTAATAAAAATTTAGAACTTTGCATACATTATATATTACCTTTCTCATCAACTATGAATCAAAGAGAAAATATGGTAAAATTAGGAAATATTACAATTAAACATCTTTAGAAAATATTGCATAGTTCCATTTTTGAGAAATAGCAAAATAACCAACATTTCTTGACTCCAATGCTTGTAAGAAACCAAAGAAGAAAAGACTAAAACTTAGTCACCGAAGTTATCTATAACATGTCAGTAAAAATAACAATGAAATACAATTCTTAGATTAAAGTAAATAAACCCTTGATTCTAGTTTGTCATTCTGAGCACATTTTCCCCTTGCTGATCATCTTGCTTACAGAATTTCTTCTGTCTAGTTGCTACCTGTACATAGCTAAGGATTCAGATAAGTAAGCACTGAGAAAACTGACTCCTTGCTAAATATTTTTACTTAAAAGGAATAGAAATATTTCTTCACATGTAACATAGTCAGGTGTGTTATATACTTGGCTATTTTGCACAGAGAGGATTTATCATTACTGCCACATTCTATGAATCGGACAGTCTTTACTCCTTAATACACGATCATGTAAGAGAAAGACAAGTTTCATTGATTTCTGAACTGTATATTATAAACTCTGAATGACTTCAGAAATAATTTGTAAGCTATGGGTAAAGGGAAGAGTTTGCTCTAGATTTATTGTGTGAGGTAGTCAGTCAGATACAGGAAACCACGTTTTGGGTCATGCCCAAACCAGGCTCTAAGAAATCCAGACTGTCAAGTGTTAACACCTCAATTGGCTTATTTTGGAAAAAGAGTCCTGCCAAAGCTCACCTGCTGAGTTCAGAACAACTCACATTAAAATTCTGTTTCCACTGCTAAAACCTTCTTAACTAGAACAGTAATTTCCTAAATAGGATTATATGTTTTGACTCTTCTGTTGCTAATTTGAGAATGCTTTGTCTTTTTCCTTTACAAGCCTTTCTCCATTAGTTTCCCTAGAAACTGCATGATTGCACATCCTAGCATATAGTTCCACCCTTCATAACTTACCTTCACCCCAGTTGGTTACTAATAAAAATCAGTAGCTTGAATGGACCAGTGCCTTTGCTAATTAAGCAGCATTGGCTGTCCTGCCTCCTCAGTTTCTCAGTACTCATGGATCTCTGTTGATGTGGCCAGGGATGTGCAGTTTACTTCCAACCCAAGTTACTGGAGAATTCGATTCTTGCTTAATGAACGACTATATTGGAAAAGATATAATACTCTTCTGTAAAAATTTTCAAGTTTATTAAATATTAAAATTATAGAAGAGATATTGGAATGCTTAGACTATTGAATACTGAGAGATTATTTTTCAGTATCTAGTGTTAAATCAGCTATCCAGCCATCATATAAATACAGAGAAAATAAGCAACAGTGAAAATAATGCTGACATTCCCAAATATGAAAAAAAAGTTTTAGCAAAACTAAACTTGATAAGAAAAGTAAAACGTGAACTTTTTAGGAAATATGTTTGTTGTTATCTTCACTTCCTATAAAAAAGTTTACACTACTTTGTTAATTTATTTATTTTGTTTTTGTCAGTATATATTTGCAATACATAATGATTTCATCTTTGTCGGGCATTGGTACCTTACATAACACATCTCAATTTCTTTTCCACTCCTTTCCCCTTCTCTCCTTTTTCCCTTCCTCTCTTGATCTCTTTCTCATATGCAAATTATTTGGCACCCTACTTTCTGTCATGCTTTCTATTTTGTTTATTTGTGTTACTCATATAAGAAATCTTGTATGGTATTTACACTTATGAATCTAATTTAGTTAACCTACTATTATAGTCTCAAGATATTTTCATTTTTCTATCAGTGATTCAAGTTTATCCTTCTTTATAACAGAGAAGTTTCACTATTATACATAGGAAAGCCCATCAGAATTAAGCAGACATTTCAACACACACCCTCAAATCAAGGAGAGCCTGGAGTGAATTATTTCAAGTCCTAAAAGAAAATAACCTCTAACCTAGATTGATGTATCCTGCAAAACTATCCTTCAAAATCAATGGGAAATTAAGATTTTTCCACCACAGAGAAAACATGAAAAACTTCATGAACATCAAGGCTGCGTTACAAAAAAATTATAAACAGTATCCTAGAAAAAGACAGTAAGGCTCACAACTCCAAGAGCCCTAACATCTTGAAGCTCCCAGGAAATAAATTAATTAAATGACAAGGGGGTGGTGAATAATAAAGAGCCAACTATAGAAAAATACCATGGTAAGTGTCAACACATATCAGTTATAACTATCAATGTTAATGCCCTTGATTCACCAATTAAAATAAACAGACTGGCAGAATCGATCAGCAAACAAGATACAGCAATATGCTGTATTCAAGAAACACTTAATTGTGCTGGAGATTTAGCTCAGTGGTTCCAGCATCTGTTTGGCAAGTGCAAGGTCTCAAGTTCAATCCCTGGTAACCACATGCAATAAGCCCGGGTGTGGTGACTTACGCCTGTAGTTCCAGCACACAGGAGGCAAAGGAAGAATGATTGTTGAGGGCTACATAATGAGCTCAGAACCAGCCTGAACTATAAAGAGAGACCCCGTCAAAAAAAAAATGTAAAAGAAATCCATAAACTGAAAGTAAAAGGATGGAAAACAGTTCTTCATGCAATAGGAAACCACAAAAAAGCAGGTGTTGGTATTTTATTTATGGACTAACTTAATTTCAAACCAAAATTAAGAGAAACAAGATCACTAAATTCTCATACAGAGATCAATCCAGGAGGAAGAGCTGACAATATAAGTATATACGCACCAAATGTTAGTGCATACACCTATATAAAGCAAGTATCAATGGTCATGAAAATCCAAATAAGCATTAATACAATAGTAATTGGGGCCTTAACACCCCACTATCACAAATAGATCAACTAGACAAAAATCCAGTAGTAAATACTAGAACTGAACCAAACATTTTAACAAATGGAGTTAATAGATGTCTACAGAGTACTCCAACTCACAAAGTCAGAATGTATATTCCTCTCAGCTGCTCATGTGTCATTCTTAAAAAACAGACCATGTGCCGGGTGTGGTGGCTCATGCCTGTAATCCCAGCACTCGGGAGGCAGAGACAGGAGGATTGCTGAGTTCGAGGCTTGCCTGGGCTACAGAGTGAGCTCAGGGCCAGCCTGAACTGTGAAGCAAAACCCTGTCTCAAAAAAAAAAAAAAAAAAAAAAAAAAAAAAAAAAAAAAAAAAAAAAAAAAAGACCATGTGTTAGTTCATAGAACTTGTATAAGTAAGTGCAAGGGAATTAAAATTATCTCCTAAACACTATAAAACCACAGTGCCTTAAAATTGGAGAGCAATACCAAAAGAAATTTCAAGAACCTCATAAACACATGGATATTTAAGAGCACTGTCATGAACAACCAATGGATCATGGATGAAATAAAAATAAATTAGACAATTTCTACAATTGCACAGTAATGCCAGTACAACATACAGGAATCTAAGGGACACAAGGAAAACAGTGCTATGAGGAATATTCATAGCAGTGAATGCCCACACTAGGAAAATAGAATAAACTCAAATAAATAGCCTATCATTGAACCTCCAACTCAGAGAAAAAAAGAACAGTGAAACAAAACCAAAGCTCATATAAGGATGAAAATTATAAGGATCAGAGTAGAAAAAAAAATACAATGGAGACTAAGAAACAATTAAATAAATAATATATCAACCTTTAGCCGACCTTACCAGAAAAAAAGGAAGAAAAATGCCCACATCCAGATATTTTATTTATTGATGAACATATAGGACACTCCCAAGATTTAGCTATTATGAGTTATAGTGGTATAAACATGGGTGTACTATACATATATCACTACAATATGGTGTCACTGACTTATTCAGAAAGACATAGAAGGGAGATTAGGATATACTCTTTTAGAAAGACTAGAACAATTAATAATAAACAATGCTAACAATGCTGTCACAACATTAGGAATACTAGTCTTCAGGAGAAAAATTTAAAGGGAATAGAAAAACAGAGGCAGAAGTAATTTATCCATAACATGTAATACTAATATTTGATATCAGTGGAAAATAGAACAGATGAGTCAATTTGCAACAATCATAAATTAAATCCTCTACAACAGTAAAAATGAAATAATGCTCAATATGTTTTAATCTTTAAGAATAAATTTAAGGGAATGTATCTAGACACATTAGTTGATGTGTGCATGGCATTTGCCATGTACGATTCAAAATTAGGCAAAAATAAACAATCACGTGACAATCCAGTGTGCTTGCCTCTGTACAGGAAGGTAGGAAGGAATAAAGATCTATATTATTCTTACATTATTCACGTTATCTCTGAGGTGTTGACTTATTATATTCCCTACTATGGATGGTATGTTCATGGCTGCTAATTTACTGTGCCAGGTTTTTCTGTTTTCTGTATTTTCATACATGTATATTACTTAATGAAATATTATCTGGTGTATGAAAATGAAAAATACAGTGTTAATGTATGGTAGCAGGGAATTCTTGACTCATTACTTGAAAGATCACATGTATTTGAGAATCTCCATTTGTACTATAATGTCAAACTCCCTGGCACAAGAGACTTATGTATCATTTAAAGATGGGAATCTGAGAGATGTACTGTTAGATTATTGTTTCATTGTGAGAACATCATAGAAGGTAATTACACTAAGTGAGATTATTAGGATGTCACAAGTATGATTGCATAGGTCCACTGAATTATATGCCCAGTGCTACTGGCCAAGACATTGTTGTAAGGACTATAACTGGATTCTATTAACAATACACAGAGGTAGGCATTTCATGCTGCATGTAGGACACATTAGTATCCTCACAATGTACATAGAGAAAAACTTATTCAGAATAAATTCATAATTTGTATCACTCACATTTGAATCAAAATATATTGGACAAGGAAAATGAAATCTTTGATTTCACATAGTACTACGTCTGAGTATATAATAATCTTCAATAAGGCCAGAGATTTAGCTCAGTGGTTCTAGCGCCTGCCTTGCAAGCACAAGGTCCTGAGTTCGACCCCCAGCAACCACATACATTACTGGGCATGGTGACTCACTTCCACCAGCAATCAGTATCACACACCACAGTGTCGGGCGTGGTGGCTCATGCACTCAGGAGGAAGAGACAGAAGGATTGCTGAGTTCGAGGCTTGCCTGGGCTACATAATGAGCTCAGGGCCAGTCTGAACTACAAAGTGACACCCTGTCTCAAAAAAAAAAAAAGCTTCAATAAAATCACTAGGTATTTTATTATAAATAGACAGTGCTGGAAATGGATAATTGAATGCCGTTTCCAGAATTCAATTAAAAATGACCCATTTAAAAATTTTAAAACTTGCCTTAAATAAATTATGAGAACTATATTATCTAACTCAGAATATATAAACAATGATTACTTTAATGTATTTCATATTATGATCTCACCTATTTAAAAATAATGTTCTAAATATGCATGGAAGGGAAAACAGAATAAACAGATATGTGCTAGAAATGATACCATTGTGTTCTTAAATGAATCTTGGATAATATATCACAGTATTTATCTAAGCACGGTGTCATTAAATAGACACTATGGAAAATTGCTATGGAAAAAATTAAATGTGAGGTTAACAAAGTTAATTCACATAGGGAGCATTCAGACTCTTCCAAATTACTTTAAGAGTCAACACTTGGTGGAAAAACTAACCACATTAGAGGCATTAATGAACTGTGTGTAACTAAGCCCTCTTTTCACAGTAGAAAGTACTTCTAATTCATTGAGGTCTTCAGGAATTAACCAGGAGTCATATATTGAGTAAATTGGCCAGAAAAAGCTGGTGATATTATGAAATTTTGGAATCCTGTTATTTTAGGTTGTAATTGTTTGTTTTTACTTTAGAAAAATAATGATCAAAATGGTCATTTAAGAATGTGTATAGTGGGCCGGAGGGGTAGCTCAGTGGTTCCGGCTCCTGCCTCTCAAGTGCAAGGTTGTGAGTTCAATCTCCGGTAACCACATACAATGCTGGGCGTGGAGAATCACGCCCACCAGCAATCAACCAGCAATCAGCACCACATACCACAGTGCCCGGCATGGTGGCTCGCGCCTGTCATCCCAGTACT